>QAOA01005544.1:222639-319912 GCA_003255065.1 Cercis canadensis
GTTTATCTCTTCTCTTAATGCTTCTGATTGTCTGGCCAATAATTAGATGAATTGTTAATCACAATGAGACCGGAAGGAGAGTTGTGTGTCAAGTTCCTTGGGGTAAATGCCATGAGTTACATGGAGGATAGGAATATACCTCCATGGCTTATGTAATCAGTCAAAAAGATCCACAAAACTAAATGAATTCGTAATTATTGTAACTCGTATAGGGATATACAGGGTTAGTAATTAAGGAATACTTACACTAGACCTTGGGAGAGGCTAGTGAATAAATTAGGGAATCTTGATTAGCAAATAGGAAGATAAATTGGAGTTAATGGAATATGGAATGAAAGCTGGGAGTAATTATGGTGAAATCGGAACCCTAGGTGTTTCTCTCTTGTTGAATCTACAATTTTTTCTGGTTTAATTTGCTATTTTTCTGGTTTACATTGTTTTCATTCTATTTTTAGTTGTCTCATTGAAATATCTTCTTATTGATTGATTAGATAAAGTTAAGGTTAACCCCATTTCGGTAGTTGGTACATTAGTCCTCGTGGGAACGATAAATTGATCTCATTTTATTACTTGCAAACGACAACGTACACTTGCGTTGGAATTTTCACAACAGTGGCCTACTTGGACACACTAGAGATAAATGCTATAAGCTACACGGTTACCCCCTGGCTACAAGAAAAGCAAGAATGCACATACTGACAATGTCAACCAAGTTGGAGATTCCACCTTTCTTGATGCAGAACAGCCCCAAGAGAAATTTCAAATGACTGCGTAGCAGTACCATCAGCTGATGCAATTGCTTTAAACTCAAACAAATCATCTTGCAGTGGACAATGCAAATCCCAATGTGAATGGTATGATTTTCTCTGCTAGTAGTCTCAATTTTCAGAATAATCCAAATTCTTGGATCATAGATTCAGGAGCTACTTCTCACATTGCATGTTCCCTCAAATCGTTTGCTTCTTATACACACCTAAACAATCATTATGTCATCTTGCCAAATAAAACCAAAGTGCCAGTTTCTGCTCGTGGCACAGTTATCTTGGCTCTTAACTTCATCTTGACTGATGTATTATTCATACCTGAATTTCATGTGAATCTTATCTCAGTTGGTGCATTGCTACATCATTCTCCTTATCTAATAACCTTTCACACTAATTCTTTCATCATCCAGGACATCAACCAGTCGAGGATGATTGGCAAGGGTGAGCTGTGTAAAGGTCTATACCTATTTCACTCAAAAGGAAATGATGCATAAACAACATCTGACAATTCAAGATTTACTTCACATACATCATTTGTAACCAATTCTAATTCTGTCATGCATTCATCAAATGTAAATTCAGTTTCAGATTTCTCCAGTCATGCCCATTTATGGCATGCTAGGCTAGGCCACTTGTCAGACAAAGTCTTGAAAATTCTCAGTAATAAAATTCCTTTTTCTTACTCAACAAATTATAGTTCTAACACTTGCTCTATCTGTCCTTTATCCAAGTTTCGTAGACTGTCTTTTACTTCACATAATAATCTGTCCAAATCACCCTTTGATATTGTTCATTGTGATATATGGGGTCCCTTTCACCATGACACACACAATGGCAAGAGATATTTTCTCACATTGGTTGATGACTGCACACGTTTCACTTGGGTGTATTTGCTTAGAACTAAAGCAGAAGCAAGTGAGTTAATTGTGCATTACTTCAAATTTATCAAGACTCAGTTTGGCAGCACTATTAAACAATTCAGATCAGATAATGCTAAAGAGTTGCAGCTCACTGACTTCCTGCAAACTCAAGGCACAGTCCACCAGTTCTCGTGCCCTTATAGGCCTGAACAAAATTCAGTAGTGGAGAGGAAACACCAGCACTTACTTAATGTGGCTCGAGCATTATTTTTCCAGTCCAAGGTACCACTCCAATTTTGGGGAGAATGCTTACATACAGTTGTATTTCTGATCAATCGAACTCCCTCTCCATTCCTGCAGAACCAATCTCCATATGAGCTCTTACATCACAAGGAGCCACCATACACAGCCTTCAAAGTTTTTGGATGCTTGTGTTTCGCATCAACCCCACTTCCAGAGAGACACAAGTTCACCTCTCGTGCCATACCTGCTGTCTTCATGGGGTATCCCCTCGACTATAAGGGATACAAACTGTATAACCTTCAAACCAACAAATTCTTCATCTCTAGGGATGTTCTCTTCCATGAACATTTATTTTCTTTTCACACCTTAAATACCACAGCCCTCATAGATATGTTCTCTGACACAGTTCTTCCTCAAATTCATCAATCCCATGCCTCTGAACCAATTTCTGACTTCTCACCCAACCTCCCTACTCCCATCCATCCAGAACATACACCCAAAGCCACCACAGACATTATTGATCCAGTCCAAGCCTCTGAACCAGTTCTGGACCCAACACATACACCTCCTGCTTCCCAGTTACAGAAACAGCACCTAGAGAACCCACAGCCATCGTTATTCCTCCTACTGATCAACCTCTAAGAAGAACTGCAAGAACCATCAGACCTCCTACCTATCTTCAAAACTATATTTGTACCCTCACAGATTCTCAAGCTCCCTATCCCATTCAAAACACTGTCTCTTATCATCGACTATCCTCCAATTATAAAGACTTCATTATGCAGGTTTCTTCTGTTTATGAACCTTAATATTACCACCAAGCAGTCAAATTTCCTGAGTGGAGACAGGCAATGGCTGAGGAAATTCATGCTCTCGAGGCCAACAACACCTGGCATATTGTCCCACTTCCACAAGGCAAACAACCAATAGGCTGCAGGTGGCTCTACAAAGTCAAGTATAAAGTAGATGGCAGCTTGGATAAATATAAAGCACGCCTAGTGGCGAAAGGCTACACACAACAAGCTAGCATTGACTTTCTTGATACTTTCTCTCCAGTGGCTAAAATCACCACAGTCAGACTTCTTCTTTCTCTTGCTGCAATAAAAAACTGGTCCCTCTGTCAGTTAGACATCAACAATGCTTTTCTGAATGGGGATTTATTTGAGGAAGTCTACATGCACTTACCTCTAGGCTACAAGGTTCAGGGGGAGAATATGGTTTGCAAGTTACAAAAGTCTCTATATGGGTTGAGACAAGCCTCTAGACAATGGTTTTTCAAGTTTTCCAGCTCCTTACTACAGCATGGTTTTCGTCAGTCCCACAGTGATTGTTCATTATTTACTTCTGGTCATAGGAATTCTTTGGTCATCTTACTAGTCTATGTTGATGACATTATTCTCGCAGGACCAGATCCTAAAGCCATTCATCACACCCAACTGTTGCTGCAACAGATGTTCAAATTGAAGGTCATTGGTGATCTTCACTATTTTCTTGGACTTAAAATTGCCAGGTCAGCCAAAGGTATCCATCTCTCTCAACGAAAATATGCCCTTCAATTGCTTGAGGATACTGGCCTCTCTGGCTCAAAACCTTCCACAGTTCGTATGGATCCAGGCATCTCACTCACTACCCATGAAGGGAAACTGTTGCCTGATGCATCCATGTATCGTAGGCTCATTGGTAGGCTTATGTACCTGACTATATCAAGGCCTGATATTACCTATGTTGTCAATAAACTAAGTCAGTTCATGTCAGCTCCTCGCACCCCTCACTTGCAGGCTGCATATCATCTTATTCAGTACCTTCAAAAGGCACCAGGACAAGGCTTATTTTTCTCATCTCAGTCTTCTCCTGCAGTCACTGCCTTTGCTGATGCTGACTGGGGATGTTGCCTGGTCACACGACGTTCTACCATTGGCTATTGTATCTTTCTAGGCAACTCCCTCATCTCTTGGAAATCTAAGAGACAACCTACAGTGTCCAAATCCTCTGCAGAAGCAGAATACAGATCCTTAGCATCTGTCGTCTCTGAGCTCCTTTGGCTGAAACAGTTGTGCAAGTTTTTTGAACTCTCACTCTCCTCTGCGATGGTTTTTTGCGACAACCAATCTGCAATCCATTTAGCCTCTAATCCTACCTCTCATAAACGGTCTAAGCATATCGACATAGACTGCCATTTCATCCGCGAGCATGTCCTTTCGGGCTTCATCAAACTAGTCCATGTCTCCTCACAACATCAACTAGCTGATATCTTAACAAAACCACTTCCCGCAACCCAGTTCAACACTCTCATTTCCAAGTTAGGCGTCCTAGATATTTACTTCCCACCTTGAGGGGGAGTATTATGCAGTAACTAACTTAAATTAGTTAGTAATTAACTTCAGTTAGTAAACTTACCAGCCTTGGTTAACTAAACTCAGTTAGTTAGAATGAGTTAGTTAGAGTGACGGTTATTATATTCTCTGTATATAAACACATGCTTTACGTCAGTAAGATAATGAGAAAGTTTATTCTCTTCAATTCATTCTTCTGCTATACTTGCATCTGCATTTCTGTTCCTAAGTTCAAGATGGTATCAGAGCAATTTTGCTCTTCCGTTCTGGGGTTTTGAAGGACGATAGTATCTCGTCTTCACTACAACTCTGTTTCTTTTTTTTTCTTGAACTCTAATGGCGAATTCCGCCATTGATGATAATTCAAGTCCTTTCTTTCTTCATCCTTCGGATTCTCCGGGGATCAATCTGGTGTCACAAGTACTCACCGGAGAGAACTATAACTCATGGCGTTGAGCCATGCGCATGGCATTGATGGCCAAGAATAAGCTTGCCTTTGTCGATGGGTCAATTCAGGTCCCTGATGTGAGCGATACTCAACTGTTCTTGGCTTGGCAGCGGAACAATAACATCGTTGCTTCGTGGCTGCTCAATTCGGTGTCAAAAGAAATAACTGCTAGTGTTATATACTCTGCAACTGCTGCTGACATTTGGAAAGATCTCCAAGAACGATACCAACAGCAGAATGGTCCACGGATTTTTCAACTCAAAAAGGAGTTAGTGAATCTTTCACAAGGTTCAATGACAGTGGGGCAGTATTTCACCAAGCTGAAAGGTATCTGGGAAGAGCTTGGTGAGTATCGTCCAGTTTGCAACTGTAATTGTGGAGGTGCAAGATCAATTGTTGATCACCTACTCCAAGAATATGTGCTATGTTTCTTGATGGGGCTTAATGACTCTTATTCTCATGTAAGAGGTCAAATACTACTGATGGATCCTCTGCCTCCCATTAATCGCGTTTTCTCTTTAGTCACTCAAGAAGAAAAACAAAGAGAATTGGGATCATCTGCTACTCAGAATGTTGCAGAAATGGCATATGCTATGTCTCAGGCAGGTCATAAGTCCAATCATGAGGGGAGACCTAGGTATGTCAAGAAAGATAGATCGATGTGTGCTCATTGTGGCTGTTGAGTGGCTTTTATATCCACTTTTTAGATATCCTTTACTTAAGTATTTGATTGTTTATTGAGATTAATCATCATATAATGTGATCTTTTATGTTAAATTGTAGGTTTCATAGGTTAGAATGAAGAATTGAAGAATTGAGAAGTTTTTGGGACAGAATTCAAGAGTTACGGCGCTCAAAACCTAGAGTCGCGGCCCCTGGAGCATGAAACTTAAAACCAGGACAGCAGCTCAGGGGTGCACCCCTTGAACAGTAGCGCTGCACCCCTTGAACAGTAGCGCCGCACCCCTCAAAATACAGAGGTGCGGCGCCCGAAANGGTAACACTTTACCCCTCTTAAAGAATATCATAGTGCTCACCTTGAACAAAACTTGCAGTTTTCTTGAATTTTTGCCCCAAGCTATCTCATTTATGTCAAACTTTTGTTTCTATTGATAGCACACTTTTTAATAAGAAGACGAAGCGCGTCTATTTTTCTCCGGGCCTCCACCAAAATTTAAACACGAATTCAATAAGATTACAAGAAGCATTTTCTTATGGATACGTATCACAACTGACATTCTTTTTTATTTTATGGAACAGAAGATATTTTTTTTAAAGATTATTATATGAAAATTGTGGATTTTTTGGATTCTATCAAAGAAATTAACTAAACCAAAATTAGAGAACAGTTATCCTACTCATAAAAAATAAATAAACTCAGTTCACTAGACATCATATAAGACTTCAAAGTATCAACTATTAAAATTGACTATATCCCCTAAAATGATTAATTAAAATATTTTTTTTTATGGTCAATGAATCTAATGACATTCTCATGATTAAAAAAACTAAAATGTTTGATTTCAATGGTTCGACTCTGTTATGGACTCTCTTCCTATTCTCCAGCTATAGTGCTTTGCCCTCTTAACATTTTAAATGTTTAAATCTACATTAAATCTGTTTTAAGTAGATGAAAATTAAGAAACATGAAATATTTGTGCCATAAAGGTATCAAAAATGGTTTAGGTCATTGGGATGGCCAGCTAATCAATTATTGTTTTAGAACATTAACAAAAAAAAATTAAAAGTAATTATATTTTATAATTTGTAGACTGTAAATTTAATCTCTTTTATGACTTTATGGAAAAAAAATATTAAATTGGATTGAGCTCTGGGTCTAAACTTTGCTATCGTACGCTGCAGAGAATGTACGAAGGATAATAATTTTTTTTGGCTACAAAGATGACTATAACTGTTCACTCTATTGTTGGTTTAAGAGCAATAGGTCTTTTCCTCATTGATATTTGATTAAGGACCACACTTGCCCAATAAGCATTTTTGTTTTTCTCATACTTAAGAAGGAAAATATATGCCGTGGAATATCACTTCATCTCTCTTTGTACGTAAAATTTGAAAGTGGCTTTTACGTGTAGAAATTAGATGTAACCTAGTTCAAATCTAATGGCTGGGAAGCTCAATACTAGTTAGTTAGAGTATCAACATCATTGACCACTTAATCATAATCGTTTTTGTAAGTCAACATCTTTTACGTGGAATTCGATGAATTTGAAAAGTTTTCTTGCCTTTCTGGATCAGGTTAGCTTATTTATGTCAATCTTTTGTTTCTATTGATTACTCGCCTTTGACAATAAGAAGATGAATGGCGTCTACTTTGCCCCGAAGCCCTTACCAAATTTAACACGAGTATGAAGAAATTAAAAAACACAAAACAATTAACAAACATTTTTTTATTCTTTGAGTACAATTAACAAACACTTATCCACTTATCCTATTCATAAAATAAATTTAGTTCACCAGACATCAAATTAAGACTTTTGAAGTAGTAGCTTCACCAATAAATTGCAGCTACCGAATATCGTAATTGAGTAGTTAATTAATATATTTTCTCATAACAGTTTCATAAGATAATGCTTAACCCTACACCAAATAGTACTTTTATGTTTCTTGTCCTCTACGCCTGCAAAGCCAGAACCGTGTATGAGTAGATCACCAACATTGAATTGGTTGACTTTTGACTCAATTATCTTAACATGGCAACACCCTTTACTGAATTTCCCTCCTTCTGGTTTATGGGAAAGACACATTTTTAGAGCTTGAAAACATTCACTTTCACCATGTTTGGAACACCAATATATTTTTAGAATTTAATTTATTTGTAAATGGAACTTTTTTTTTTTCTAATTAAAACTTGTTTAGAATCATATAACTTAAAATTTTAATTTATTCACAAATTATTTTGCATGTAATAGTTTATCATTTGTATATCTGACCACTTGATGAGTAGTAATTAACTAGATTTTGGCACAGTTTTGTAAAAGTGTACTGTTTTCAGGAGTAAAAAAGAAAATAATGAAAACAAAAATGAACTAAAATTGACAATCCACACAAAATTTTAGATAATCCTTTAGAAAACAATTTTCTTATAAAAAAATTTCAAGAATCAAATTTCTAAGTATATATATTACTATGGTTTGGAATCTTAATTTTCTATGACTTGGCAATATTTTAGTTTTTCTAAAAAATAATTATTATAGTACTAGTGGCTGTACATAGTTGGTTGGTGAAGAGTTTGTGACAATAATAGTGACAAATTTAATATTTAGGATAGGTTTATTATAATTAGGATGGAATAATTAGCTAGAAGGGCCACGTTGTTCAGCTGACAATAGGCTAGTTGCGTATCTTGTGCTGGAAAATTGTTGTATATACTCATAATCTTAGTCATAGGCTTATTTTATTTGGTTGCATGACTTGAATGTCAAATAATTTATGCCCTTAATTTGCAGCTGGCACGCGTATAAGTGAATAAGAATACATTTTCTTTTATTGGGCATGAGAATAAGAATACATTTAAGCCATAAACATTGACGTGTTTTATTGGCTGCTTACATGTGTTGTCTTCATGTTAAGTTGAAAGGCATGCATAATCCATGGTGTAGGTCAACCAAATTAGTCATATATCTAAAGTTTCTGTTTTTACAAACCGATAAATACACAGTTCTTTTCTCGCCTCAAAAAGAAGAAAAAAATTAATGCACTCTTTTTTTATAACATATAAATGACAATATTTGAATGTATAAATCCATTTAAATTTTAACAAATCAAATTTTCTACACTTTTATATTTTAGTGCGCAAAAATTATTCGTCATGTAAAATTTTAGTTGTAATCCAAGCACGCAAATATAAATTATGAGAATTTTTTTGTAAAAATGTTAATTTGTCAAATAACTTTAGTTTTAATATTTATAAATATAAAGGGTTGCATGCAAAAGCAAAATAAAAAAACGACTTGGGAAAGTGAAAAAGTCGTGCCTCCCCAAGATTAACAATAGCATCCTTATAATTCCTTGTCGTTTCCGACAAACTACCTCTTCCCTCCCTCTATATATAGGAAGACACATTAGGACGTGAAACCCCATCCTTGCAATCAAACCTCAAATCCTTCTTTAGCATCATCTTTCATTATCCACTTCTTATTATCCGAAATCATTCACAGGCCATAGAAAGTTAATTAACTATGGCAGCATTTCACTTTCTCATAAAACTTCTCTTCTTTCCCANTAGCATCCTTATAATTCCTTTTCGTTTCCGACAAACTACCTCTTCCCTCCCTCTATATATGGGAAGACACATTAGGACGTGAAACCCCATCCTTGCAATCAAACCTCAAATCCTTCTTTAGCATCATCTTTCATTATCCACTTCTTATTATCCGAAATCATTCACAGGCCATAGAAAGTTAATTAACTATGGCAGCATTTCACTTTCTCATAAAACTTCTCTTCTTTCCCATCTTATTTTCCTCTGTTGTTTCTGGTTATTCTCCAAATGTGATTAAGGAGTGGTGCAGCCAAACCCCGAACCCTCAACCATGTGAGTATTTCTTGAGCATTAACCCTACTCTGAAAGACAAACCCATTAACAACAAGTCTGATTTCCTCAAGCTTTCACTTCAACTTGCTCAAGAGCAAGCACTGAATGGCCATGCAAACACTCGTACACTTGGCCCAAAGTGCAGAAATCCACGAGAAAAGGCTGCATGGGCTGATTGCCTTGAGCATTATGAGCACACCATCAACAAACTCAACAAAACCATAGACCCTAATACAAACTACTCCCCAACTGATGCTCAAACATGGCTCAGCACAGCTCTCACCAACCTTGAGACTTGCACAGCTGGATTCTATGAGCTTGGGGTTCAAGACTATGTGTTGCCTCTGATGTCCAACATTAATGTCACTAAGTTGCTCAGTAACACATTGGCCCTCAACAAGGTTACATATCAAGAACCAAGTTATAAGAATGGGTTCCCAACATGGGTGAAACCCGGTGACAGGAAGCTACTACAAGCTTCTTCTCCAGCTTCTCAAGCTAACGTTGTGGTGGCTAAGGACGGATCAGGCAAGTACACGACAGTGAATGCTGCCATAAGTGCTGCACCGGCGAGTAGCAGTGGGAGGTATGTGATCTATGTGAAGGCAGGAACATACATTGAACAAGTTGAGATAAATGGAAAGAATATCATGTTGATAGGAGATGGTATTGGGAAGACTGTTATTACCGGTAGCCGAAGTGTTGGAGGGGGCACCACAACCTTCAGTTCTGCCTCGGTTGGTAAGTAAAAACTATGCCTTGGTTTGATTTTCTTTTCTTTCCACCTTTAGCAACATGTTGATATATTAAAAAACTTGGAATGATTAAAAGATTGAGAGAACTTAATTGTTTAATATTATGACTTTTTGCAGCTGTTGTTGGCGATGGGTTTATTGCTAGAGACATCACTTTCAGAAACACTGCTGGCGCAGCAAACCACCAGGCTGTGGCACTACGTTCTGGGTCAGATTTATCAGTATTTTATAGATGTAGCTTTGAAGGTTATCAAGACACACTATATGTGTTCTCTGATAGGCAATTTTATAGGGAATGTGATGTTTATGGCACAGTCGACTTCATCTTTGGAAATGCTGCTGTCGTTTTCCAAAATTGTAACCTTTATGCAAGAAACCCTCCTAACAAAGTCAACACCATTACTGCCCAAGGTCGAACAGACCCAAACCAGAACACAGGAATTTCCATTCACAATTCTAAGGTTACAGCTACCTCAGATCTGAAAGCAGTTCAGAGCTCTGTGAAAACCTATCTTGGAAGGCCTTGGCAACAATATTCTCGAACTGTTTTCATGAAGACTTACCTTGACAGTTTGATTGATCCTGCTGGTTGGATGGAATGGAGTGGTGATTTTGCCTTAAGTACTTTGTATTATGGAGAGTACATGAACACAGGTCCAGGTTCATCAACAGAAAATCGTGTTAAATGGTCTGGTTACCATGTCATCACCAGCGCAACTGAAGCCTCAAAATTTACTGTTGGAAACTTCATTGCTGGCAACTCATGGTTGCCAGCCACCAGTGTGCCCTTCACCTCAGGACTATAAATTTGATCATTAGGTTTTACATTGTATCATTAGTATTTTTTTTCTATCCCACCAAAATTAATTACCAATGCTTTACACTTTACAGGTAAATTAAGAATACATGTTCATTAATGTGAAGAAGTTATTTTCTATATATTTTATGGAAAGGATCTTGAGCTGTTGTTGTAATATGGTTGGATTGACTGTGGTTTCATATTTTGGCTCCTTTACATATATAAATTCTAATTCGGCCTAAGTTAAAATTAAATTCGTAATATTAGTTAATTTGTGATTCTTTGGATTAGCCCTAATTCATGCTTTTCATCCCACCAAGATAAATGCGTAAAAAGGTCTATAAAAAAAATAGTATAGATGTATCATTGCTCATAATAAAATACTCTACAAAAGAATGATACTTTCTGGTTAAATAAATNATGATACTTTTTGGTTAAATAAATCAGTATAAGAATGATCAACTTCGTGTTTTATACTTATTAATTCTATGAAAACAATTAACGGATTGCAATTTTAACAAAAACCATCCTATATATTCATAGTTCACCAAACAAGAATTTTTCTTTTATTTTTTATTTTTTGGTGAGCTCACCAAACAAGATTTTAATGTTTAAGCCATTGAATATATGGGATGGAATATATCGTCTTTGTAGTAAAAAAAAAATATATCACTTTATTTATTAAACGACTTATAATCAAGTGATATTGAAATTGTACTTAGAATTTATAAGTNTAAATTCAAAGTCATAGTTAAAAGTATAAAAAAAAATCAATTTATTTAAATTTATATTAATCTCATTTATCTAAAATAAGGAATAAGTAAACGTGGACTGAACTATTATCTCAGAACTAGTCCAAGTACTCCATCATATATTATAAGAATTCTTCTAAGTTTATCCATTTTATTGAGGCTATATATAAAGGGCGCCTCCACAAGACCAGCATCCATATCATTCCAACATTTATTCGAGGTTGTGCTTATTCATGCACCTAGCTTACAGGTCCTGTCAGGGTGTCACCTTAATTATGTACTCTGATAATCTTATGTTGTTGTTGAAGAGAGAGAGAGAGAGAGAGAGAGAGAGAGAGAGAGAGAGAGAGAGAGAAAAACACCCTCATCATCTTTCTCAGAAAGAAATTGATCATTCAAGACACGGCAACGCATACGCCTCCACAATCAAAACCATGATTGGTAGATCATTAATCACCAATATTGAAATGGTTGAGTTTTGACCCCAAAACATTCTTATTTTGCCAAGTTTCCTTCTTCACGTTTGAAGGCATTGAATTTGGAAGTATTACGAAAAGTGAGAAGAAAGAAAGAAAGATCCGCTGCTAGTTACTGTGAATTTTGATCTTATATAGAAAGTACCAATTTTTTTTTTTCTGCTGGAAAAAAAAAAAGTGCCTGGTAATTAGATAAGACTAATGATATATAACAAGGATAATTTATCAATTTTTGTTTTTTATTTTATCTTTAAATAAATAAAATTAAAATTTTCAGTTGAGAATATCAATGAATAAGAATTTAAACTTTAAACTTTAATTTTTTTTTTTTAAAGGAAGAGTTTTAGCTTAATAGAACATGCTTTCAGTCAAAGTTAGTCTTCTCATCTATTTCTCTAATTCAAATCTTTTTGATTGCAAATGTAATCTGATAAAAAAAAAATCTTTCATTTTTTTAAGAAATCTCTTAACAATTGTATGTGGGGATATCTATCAAACTTGCGATTATGATTATTGTTTTCAATGAATTTTTTTTTTTTTTTTTTTTTACTGGAAGCAATGAGTTTTGATAGTGTGGTTTATGAGCTTTGGGCTTTAGAAAGTTTTTGCCAACGAAATGAATATAGCGATAATTCGGGCTTTTTTATGAGGCCCAAAATTTGGGCCTATCTTGTTTTGCTTGTAATTCAAACATGGACTAACATATAATTCCTTCAGTCGGCTTTACAGATATAGTGGTAGACAAAAAGAAAAAAACAAAATAGAATTTCTGAATAGTCATATCCCTATTAACTCCCAATTATTTTTTATTTGTTTCTTTCTTTTCTTTGAAAATTAGAGCTTCTTATCGAAATTTGGTACTCAATAGCATACAGGCTTAAATGTAGCAAAGATTCGTAACATCAAATTACCAAGTTATGAAACCATCAAGTGTGACTCAATTATAACATTGAATTTAATGTAGAATGAATCTTAAGATAATATTAAAAGTTTGAACCTCGCTAAAAGTACAGGTGGCCAAAACATGTTAAAACTCAAGTGGAGATTAATTTTCACACTAAAAATGAAGAGACTACCCCATGAAACTAAGTAATGAATGTATCTTCTTTTATCAATAAAAAAAAGGATATGCACTTCCTCCAATTCTGTTTAAGTCTATTGTTTTCAGATTTCAAAAAGGGGGCTAACTTTTTTTATCCACACAAATGTGATGGAATTGAAGAAAGTTTAGTTAGTAGAGGGTTTTGCCATTTAATTTCTCTTTGAAATGAAAAAAAAAAAAAAAAAGTGTGTTGGTCTACCCATACATGGTTTTGAGCTTTGGAGGCATTATAGTATATGACTGTGTGCTGCCGTGTCTTGAATGACCAAAGACATGAGGCACCTAGAGTCGGTAGGTAAACCATCAATTTCTTTATGAGCAAAAGATGATGATGATGTGAAATTAATTCATTAATAATTATAATGACGCCAAAGTAGTTATTGTCTTGAATCTTGATGATAAATCTATTAAACTCCATGTATGTACACTCTAATTACATGAAAAAATATTATCTTGAAATTAGTAGTTGGGACTCCGCTTGGGAAATGGACTGCAATATGCATGAATTAACACGCAAAGATATAGTAAGCACAAACAATAATATAAGTTGGATAAACACAGAAGACTTGTAACTATAATATGATGACCTTGGACTAGTTCAGAACTAATTATTAGTGCTAGTCATGAGCCAAAAACCAAAGAATAGTCCAAGTTTTTTTTTTTTTTTTTTCCATTCTAATCTCACTCAAAACAGAACTTTATAAACTCTTGTTTAGTGAAATGAATTAATTTATCAATACATTATTGAATGTGTTGTGGTTATATACTATTTTTTTGGTTTAACACTAGCAAGAGTATCTTTGAGATAATTTTCGTATACTAAGACTAAGTCTCTTTTTGAATTAACCCTAGAAAATGTCATATAAATGAAGTCATATATATATATAAGATAGCTAGCAACAAGATCAATATGTATAAACATTAAACTCAAACACCATTATTATGTTGAATAATTTCTCTTTAGTCTTAATTTGGTAAAATATGATAATATTACTGAAGTAAACCTATTCTTTTATGTCAATAAATTAAAAAAAAAAATGGTAGTGGTCTGAAAGTAACTCATTAAGTTCTAAAAAAACCTCAAAAAAAAAAAAAACAAGGGCATTTTTCAAGAAGTGATTAAATGAATTATATAAAATGTAGTACTGAAAAAGTAATTGGCAAAAACACTTCAGAGAACCTCGTCAAACTTAGCCTTGTATCCTTAAATATAGATTGTATTTCTATGATTGTCATTATTATCTTATTTGTTATGAGTCTCACCATTCAATCGATTCCGTAAACTACACTGGCGAAGGTTTAATTGGATGTGTTTAAAGGTTAAGAAACAACCAAAAGACCGACTAATGAACTAATGAAGAGAAAGGTAGGTAGGTAGAGACAAATTTGACAAAGTATATGTAATGATTTTTTTTTTGGTACAAAAGTATATGTGAAGATTAATAAAAGGTAAGCTCACTATTATACCCATTTAATTATTTTTTTAGGGTAACCAATTTTATTCTCACTCTATGAAGCTAAGAGTATGTTGATCGGCTTCAAGTTTTTACAATGAAAAAGTAGTGTTATAATTGTAAAATATTATACAATAAATTAACCGACGAACATACCTATGAAGTTTCCTATTATAAAAAAAAATACTATACATGATGTTTTCATGTTACTTGGTCCACCACACAATTGATATAACCTTAATAAGATATTGGCAATTATTTGTGGAGATTTCTCCATTTCTCTAGTGCTTCTTAGCTTAAGTTTATTATTTAATTTTTATGTGTTACATGAACATAACCAAAGTTTATTATAAAATAAAAATAATAATACTTTATAGTTAAAATTACATTTTCTCATTTTTTAAGAGAGGCATAATATGTCTTCGAGGCACCGTAAAACTGTCCTTAATATAGTTGTACTCTTTTATAAGACTAACAGTCTTTTTGTCTTTTTTATTTTTATAAGTAGTTTTTGTGTTAATTATTGGGATAAGATTACATATATGTACAAAAACGACCAGCAATTAGTTTTTTGGTTAAATTGCATAAACCAGAACCATCCTTGCTTTGCCTTGATCCAGGAATTGCGTGACATGCAGCGTCAAAACTGGGAGCTGATATTTTCCCATGTTTACCGAATAAATGTGCGGATGATATGGCTAGTGAAGCTCATGATAGAGAGTTCTAAATTGAGTGTCTTATGGAGCCTCCTCCCAGTGTGAGGCCTATCCTTAGAGAAGACTCTAGTGAGTGGCTTATCCTAAATCTTTGTTTTTGTAGTTGTTTTGCTTTGGGCGTTTGCCCAGTTGTTTACCAAAAAAAAATTGCGTCTGACCAGAACGTCCCCATCAGATAAACACGAATTATATAGTCATTGTCTCATATCTTTGGCCGGTGGACTAATTTTATAGCACGGTTGCCAATTTGCTAGAAATTGAAGTATGGGTTTAGTTTATAATTAATATAGTCATTTTCTCATATGCGATTTGTTAAATTCTTTCAAGCTTGTTTTGGAAGCAGTTATGATCATACAATAACTGCCAATTGGCAAAACTTCAATCGAGTACATAATTTATATCCCACTTGTAATTATGAGCAAATCATGTTTAATCATATCAAACATTATTTCCTTGCTTGGCTATAAAATTAGCCCACCGGCCTGAAAGAAGATAACATCGGGGAAGTTGCCCTGCTACTTCTTTATTTTTAAGTTAATTATGAAGCTCTCAAAAATTAAAATGATTTAGTAAGAGTTTAAATACTTAAACACTAATTAAAGTGTATAAATTGAACTATACAACCAAAAAAATTATACCATATAAATATTTTTCTATACCTTTTTATGTATGGTTGAATTTAGGCCACTTTTATTAATATTTAATTATTATTATCATTATTATTATTATTATTTAAACAATAATCTATACACGTGCTAAAAGTTTCTCAGATGGCATGAAAAGGGGCTCACCTGCAGGTTGACCATTAGTAATTAAGCTATAACATATATAAGAATTTTTCAGGGATTGAGATATGTACCTTTGACGATATAGTCATAATTTTTTTGATTGATTATTCCCGACAAAGATGAAAAACTTTCTTATAATTATTCTGAAAAAAAAAATTATTGGTAATAATTAAGAAATATATATGAATAAATTTTTTTTAGTATAATTTTTTAAATGTTTTTTAACATAATTTTAAGAACTTAAGATCAGATCCCAATCATGATGGAGAGATGCCAACTGAGTTATCACAAGGCTCTCATCACAAGAAAATAGTCTTGTGTTCAAGACCTCTCATTGACAAAATGAGGATCTCAAAGTATTCATCCACACAAAGTTACAATTGTAGCTGCTTTGATAGCGGGATTCCTGAAACAGGATGGCTCACCCTAGGTTTAATAAGTCTAGTTCCATCCAAAAGTTGAAGTTAGGTCATGATTTTTGGGTTATTAAACAAAAAAAAAAAGAAGATGGAGTGATTATCTCTCATCAAAGATAAGAAAAAATGAACAATTAATTAATTAGTAATTAAAAATATTAAACCCGATTTTCTTTCTTCTGTATATAATTTAAATTAATTATTCAAAAAAGATAAGGGAAATTATATTCATATTTAATATAAACAACTTCTTAAAGAAAATGTCATGTCTAACGTGTAGAGTGCTACACTTATTTGTGTACATAGAAAAACTCATCATGATTCATGAGCATTTAATAAATCTGAGTTGCGTGAACCACCAATCTTGAGAAGTAATCCATTAAGGGAAAGTGTACCAAGAATCTTGCTTGTAGAGAGCACAAAATTAAAATTGTATTTGTTTTTAATTTGCGTTTTGTCAGAATATCAACATGCATTTTATTTAATTTGTAACACAAAGTTAACATTTTATGTATGTTTTTATTTGCTATTTGCCATTTGTCAGAATAATGATAATTTCTGTCTCCAGTCTCCTATTTCTAAAGAATACTAGGACTTCTTAAGAATTCTTCAAGAGAAGCAATTCAGTAGAACTCTTCGAGAAGCACTAGTATAAAGAAACTATACTATGATTAATTAATCAAAGGCAATGTAATTTTGTGATAAATCTTTACTTCAGTTAAATGTGAATGTACATATACATGTTCTTAAAAAAAAGAGTGACATCTTCCATTAGCTATACTCTTATGAATCATGATTGACGACTTTGAAGTAAATATTAAATTTAAATATATAATTTATTGAAATGCCTTTATACAACAACTTTATTTGTACAATGTATAATTACATATAGTAAGTCAACTTAATAATTGAAAATAAGAAGTAAACTTACTTGCGTGCTTGATGATATATCCTACAGGAATGTTCATATGTGTCATATTCACGAAGTGTTCAAAGTTTTAAAATTGAAGACTGAATATAGCTGAATTATTATTAAAATCACTTATTAAAAGAGACGGGTTATAAATTTGTGATGTCTTGCTTGTGTGTGTACATATTATCAAGTCATTATAAGAACGCTAACTTGGTGAAGTTCTTCAAATGANAAACTTTTAAAATTAAAGACTGAATATAGCTGAATTATTATTAAAATCACTTATTAAAAGAGACGGGTTACAAATTAGTGATGTCTTGCTTGTGTGTGTACATATTATCAAGTCATGATAAGAACGCTAACTTGGTGAAGTTCTTCAAATGAAATATTAGCTATAAAGAAACTAGTTCTGATTGATGAAGGCACAAAGGCAATGAAAATTTTGTTCTTTAAATTTCAGGAGACTCCTTATTTAAGTAAAGTGTGAATGTAACACATATACTTTCTTTAAATGAAGAACTGACTTCTTCCATGCAGCTCTATTCATGATTTGACTACTTTGAAATAATATTAATTTTAAATCTATAGTTTATTCGAAATGTATATTTACAATGATTTCAGCACAATGCTTAGAGTAAGTCATTTTAATAATAAAAATTATTAAATAAATGATTACATACGTACTTGAAGATTAAGATCTTATCCTTTACATATATATAAAGATATGATCAGTCATATCCACACACAGTTCAAAGTTTAGTTTGAATTTTGATTCTGATATGGAATAGGAGTTTTTATGATCATTAAGTGGTTTAGAAATTTAATTCTCACTATCCACGAGGACCACGATCACATTCATATATTTAAACAAATTTTAGCTTGAAATGGTGGTAGGAATGTGTTTGTTCACTTTTCATCAACCTTCACTCGACTGATATTAAAATTTTCTGATTAATTACTCATTCTTATTACTCTTATAAAACTCAAGATCAGTTGAGATCTTGGATTCTGATTTGTATGTGTATATATACATTTACGCATCTATGAACCAAGTAATATGCATGCATGTTATAAATTTCTAACAGGATACCTAATTTTGTGCATAATAAGTTGAAATTAATGCATGATATGTTAACACTATTTGATTTCGAATATTTAAATCAATTATTGAATACTTAGTTAAGTTTCTAATTCACTAATCAAAGCGTATGGGTAATAACTTGATAGAGTCAATTGGTCCTGTAAAGTATAAACTCAAGACAAGCGTAAAATTAAAATTTGTAATATTTTTATTTTTATTATCCATAAAAAATTATACAATAAGTTAGTATTATTTCTCGTATTTTAAATAAGATTTGAACATCAAACCTTTGCGAACTAGCACTCAATAAATGAGGGAAAATCGACTTTCTCTATATGGAGTTGTGTTTGAGAGCTTTAAAATCAAAGATTCAATAAGTTAATTGTTCGATCTCACCTATCAACAAATATGAGTTATAACTAGGTCACGCCTAGATCAGTCATGTAAATTCAAGATGACTCAAAAAATTTAAAATCATAACATTATCCACAAAGAAAAGTGTAAATCATGTGGTTACAAAGCTTTAAATCAATTATATCATATATAATTAGTTTTTTAATATCACCTATAACGTAAAACTTGATGACGTTCGTTAGTCTCGTAAGCTAAAGATGACTGTATTTGATGACACTTTCGCTCTTATGAACTAAACATGAGTCTAAAATTGAAATTCTCGATATCCTCTATCAAATTGTAGGGTTTGTGGTTTCAAAGCCATAAAATCAAAGATTGAATATAGTAATTTAAGTTGTTAATATCTCCTACAACATAGACGGATTATAATTAAGTTGTTGCATCTATCGGTCATGTAAACTCAAGATGAGTCTAAAATTGAAACACATGACATTCTCTATAAAATTAAAGCGTAAACACAAATCAACACACATATACGTCATAAGTGTTAGATATAAAATCATTATGGGACATTCACCTAATAACTTAAGCTTTTGGATTAGATGGTTTTTTGACATAATATCAGAGTTTCTTTGACCAAACGGTCAAGAGATCGAATCATTCTGATTCTATTTTCTCAATTAAATTGAAATTCTTGCACAAGATTTAAGTGAACTTGTGCTTTGTCCATACTTCAAATCCAAAAAGCTTTTGCATATGAAGGCGTGTTTAGATATAAAATCATTTTGAGACCTTCACTTAATAACTTAAACTTTTAGGTGAGATGATTTCTTAACAATAAGCAAATAACATCTATCAGTGGTGTCAACTCAATATGAGTTTAACTTGATGACGTTTATCGGTCTTGTAAATTCAAGATGAGTTGATCTCATGTAATTAAGGATGAGTAAAGAGCAACCTTAAGTCTTAAGTTTAGAGGACCAAAAAACGTCATTAGATTATAACCGGCCGTTTGTCTTGATAGGTGATATCAACAAATTAATTAATTTCTCTTTAAAATAGATGTGTGTCCATAGACTCTATGGTCAGTCCTTAATTAGTTCTTTTTTTGGCCGTACTCCTTAATTATTTCAACAAGTAGCTGACAAATTTTTATTTTTATTTTTTTTCTTTTAACAATTTCAATTTTTCCTTTCAAACTTGTCTACTACTTTTACAGTGAAAATTCTTTCAAAACTCATTCTATGGATGAAACCCGGCCCCTTGTCCTTGACAAAAAAGTGACAGAAAAGCTTGTTAGAAGTTGATTTGAACAAGTAATTGAATTCAAACTCTAAGAAAAAATAACAAGTAGGAAAAAAAAGTATTTAAATTTAAAGAGAATTATTGTTTTGGGTCATTATGTTTGTAAAAAAGAATCATAAATTTCTTATACATATTAATTTCAACTCAGTTCTTCCAGCACTATTTAAACTACTTGTTTTACCCATATGACTATTTTCACAGGTTACCTATGTACTATGATCATTAACCACATACTACCTGAATAATAATCACATAAAATCGAAAGGATACCTAGATAGCTCTTGAGAGAGGAATACCAATCACATAAGTTAAAAGGATATTCACTTATATTGTGGTGAATTTATATCCACTTGGAACTAATCTAGCTCTTTAAAGGACATCATCTCATTTGTGATGATCATTGTTTGTGAGNGGATACCTATGTACTATGATCATTAACCACATAGTACGTGAATAATAATCACATAAAATCGAAAGGATACCTAGATAGCTCTTGAGAGAGGAATACCAATCACATAAGTTAAAAGGATATTCGCTTATATTGTGGTGAATTTATATCCACTTGGAACTAATCTAGCTCTTTAAAGGACATCATCTCATTTGTGATGATCATTGTTTGTGAGAAAATTGTTCTTCCATGTTAAGAAATAAATTATGGCGCAATATAGGCTATAATTACATAGTGGGTGAAAGATAACCACATACAATTCACATAATACCCATATAGCTTTGAGGGAATGAGAAACTAGAGATAATCATATAGGTAAAAAAGATATTCACTTAGAACCCCCTATTACTCAAGGGCAAAATAAGTAGTTTAAAAAATCGAACTAAAATTTATATATATAAGAAACTTATTTTAAGTCTTTTTTAACCCAAACAATAATTCTCTCTTAAATTTATTATGGCTGCCACCAAAATATTATGACCGCCATTCTATATGTGCCCCTTTGTTGAATGACCATATGCTTAAAGGTTTCTGTTCTCATCCACAATTATGGACACGTGGAATTAAAGAACATAAATACACGCTAGGAGGCTCTAACGAAACTTCACAAAGTCAAATTAAAATGCCGCTGAGCTTCAAGGTCGTTGCTTCTCGCTTTCTATAACATATACAGCGCAAATTGATGACCCAAATCTATATATATATATAGATGCTTCTGTCAGTTTTCTTCGTAATTTTGCATTTGACATCTTTTCTTCTGTGATTAACAGTTTCAGCTAACTCTCTTGAACCAGTAGACACCTGTTGGCAGTCAAATATTGTTTTTCCAATTCCTAACGGTGTTGGCCAACACACGACTATTATCCCTCTTTGATCTCTTTTCGTACATAGAGTGCTACAGTCAATCATGATACCCCTCACCTTTGTTTCACTTAATGATTGAACAAATTAATAATAGGCACTTGTGCTGCTTACTGTTATTAATTCGGATACGTCATTGACAAGGAAAATTTAAAATAAACAAATAAAAGAAAGAAAGAAAGAAAGAAAGAAAATTGTCTTAATCATCCAAATTAATTGGCTAAAAATATTTTTTGGGTACGATCCCAAATTTTTTATGAAATATTTAGAGAAATGTTTATTAAGTTTTTATTTTCTGATATTAATATAGTAGGTTGATAATTTTTGTTGCCTTCATTTTTTTGGTGAAGGTCAATTGAAAATTGTTCTTAGTTTCATCAAATACAGAATATAATCACTAATAATGTGGGAAAATGACTTTTTTTTTTTCTTTTCAAATATAACTACTATAAAGTTATCTTTCAGTACAAGCCCAATCCTATAGTATATTGACAATTCTATATACTCGTACATCATTCACATCAAAGTCAACAAAAAGGAAAATTCATGATGCCAAAGAATTTTACATATACAGAAAAGTAAGAAAAAGTCTATTAAATATTCTCCTTGCACAAGTTTATTTCCCTAAGTATAGTTCTAGATAGTGTACTTTTATGCTAATTTCTGCAGAATTAGGTGAGTAAAGGAGAGAAATAAGACTAGTTGAAGTTGAACTTTTATAGCCATAAACGGGGATCCTAAACTACATGTGAGTAATTAAAGTTAAGTTATATTTTTTTTCGTGATCATGAAGATTTGAAAAGTATTTTTTAAATTAATAAATTATAATAATCACTCAAATAACAAAAATGAACCATTTTTTTATCATAAATTATTTTTAAGTGCATTTATAATTTGGAGTTTTATTTTCTAAAACAAACCCAAAAGTTTTAGAACCTTTAGTACGTACATATGGATCATTCTATACTCATCCATCTTTTACCTTCTTAAAGTAAGACTCAACAATTGGGAAAATCAATGACCAATGCTGGTCGTTTATTTATAATATCCTCCAGCCATAGATATGTATATATAATCGCAAGTATCGAGCTCATGCAAACAATGAACCAGTCCTCGTTGACAACCAAATCAAAAACAGCTTGTTGCTCTTGGACAGTTTTGGAACTTAACCTCAACCACTTGTAGCATGAATATAGCATATAAAATAGAAATATTTATGTGTACTGAGTATAATTAACCTCAACCAGTTGTAAGATGAACATAGCATATAAATAATATTTAAAAATATTTACGTGTTCGGGGAATGATAATACATAAGCATAAACCATGTATAAAACGCGTTTTCTTGGCTGGTTATTTGCTTCAAAGCATGCCAAGTCAACATATGTATTGGTGAATTTCAAAGACAAAGACAATCTTTTCTTTGTGAGCTTATATTCCCAAATTATCCATATGGAAGTTATGTATGAATAAAACCTAAATAAAATCACAAAGTCGTTAGTCCTATTATTTATTACGTATTTATGAACAAAACACACATGCAAATTCAAATTTAAAAAANAAAAAAAAAAAAAAAAAAAAAAAAAAGAGAGAAAAACGATTTGGTAAAGTAAAACAGTTTTTACCTACCCATAAATTGCATCCTTAATTATTATTCCAACAACTAGCTCTTCCATCCCTCTATATAAAGGCTACCAATCTAGAACGTAAAGCCCCACACACAACCAAAACCTCCAAACCTTCTCTTAGTATCATCTTCACCATTCACACGCCATAGATTGCTAACTATGGTAGCGTTTCGCTCAGTCATAGCCCTTCTAATCATTCCCTTTCTATTTTCGTCTCTTGTTTCTGGTAAACGTTGGGTTGATGACATTAAAGAATGGTGTAGCCAAACTCCTTACCCTAAACCATGTGAGTACTTCTTGAGCAACAAACCTTCTAAGAACATCACATGCAAGTCTGATTTCCTCAAGCTTTCCCTCGAACTCGCCCTAGAGCGAGCACAAAGGGGCCAAACAAACACTCGTTCACTTGGCCCTAAATGCCGAGATCAACGTGAAAAGACTGCATGGGAGGATTGCCTTGAGCTCTATGAGAACACTATCGAGAAGCTCAACAAAACCGTAGACCCTAAGAAAAAGTGCTCCCAAACTGATGCTCAAACATGGCTCAGCACAGCTCTCACCAACCTTGAGACATGCGCAGTCGGGTTTTATGAGCTTGGTGTTCCAGACTATTTGTTACCATTGTTGTCCAACAATGTTACCAAGTTGCTAAGCAATACCTTGTCTCTTAACAAGGTCCCTTTCACACCACCAAGTTATGAAGATGGGTTCCCGACATGGGTCAAGCCCGGTGATCGGAAGCTGTTGCAGACGGCCTCCCCAGCTGCGCAGGCTAATGTCGTGGTGGCTAAAGATGGCTCCGGCAGGTACACAACTGTGAGTGCCGCGGTAAATGCTGCCCCAAAGAGTAGCAGTAGGAGGTATGTGATATATGTGAAGGCTGGGGTTTACAATGAACAAGTTCAGATAAAGGGCGCTAATATCATGTTGGTGGGAGATGGTGTTGGAAGAACTATTATCACCGGTAGCAAAAGTGTTGGAGGGGGCAGCACAACCTTCAATTCAGCCACTGTTGGTAAGTAAAATTATTTTTTATGTATTACATTATTTTATTCATAATTTTGATTAAAAATTATTTAATTAAGTTGAAATAACTGAGA
Organism: Cercis canadensis; assembly: GCA_003255065.1. Lineage (NCBI taxonomy): Eukaryota > Viridiplantae > Streptophyta > Magnoliopsida > Fabales > Fabaceae > Cercis > Cercis canadensis. Next base: position 246,791 of record QAOA01005544.1, read on the forward strand.
CAATTTTCTTCTGTTTTTCCATAAAGAGAAAGAGACAATAAATCAATGAGCCATTCGGCATGCAGTTGATTTTTAGATTTAATTGACGTGTATGAATTGAATTGGATACTTTTAAACTCAAAAAGTACGCGTACGCTTGGCTTACGAACCAAGCTAGGTTAAGCAGCATGCAAAAGTTGTAGAGAGGGGTGTAATTTGACTTTTATTTATTAGTCAAAGATAAAGAACGAAACATGATGCTTTTAACATGTCATGCAGAAAGCAACACATAACTCCTTTAATAAAAGATTGAGATATGTGGACCATATAGTACGTAGGCAGTACCACCTAAAATACTTGAATGGTTCTATCTTCTCCGCCCAATAGACTCTTCAAATTGCTTTATTAGCAAGAAATCATATTCATCGTATCCTTTGGTCCAAATTCTAGAGCATGACCTACTTAGAGAGAATCTCATACTTTCATGTCCTGAAGTTAGATTAAAAATAGACTATGAAATGAAGGGTCTAAGCACCCAAAAAAGTTATCTTCATCATTTGAGATCCATTGGTAATAAGTTGAATAATTCAGACATAAAATCACTTAAAAATTTGGATTGGAACAAGTGTGGGTTGAGTATGAATGTAAACCTGACATAATTTTTTTTTTATAAAATATGTAGAATACTATTTTTATCCTCGATTGAAAAATAAACAATTGGGATTTGAAAAAAATTGAGAACTTAATTATTTATAAATTTTTGCAGCTGCTGTTGGGGATAGGTTTATTGCTCGAGACATTACATTTAGAAATACTGCTGGACCAACAAACCATCAAGCCGTGGCATTCCGTTCTGGTTCAGATCTATCAGTATTTTATAGCTGCAACTTTGAGGGCAATCAAGATACACTATATGTGCATTCCGAAAGGCAATTCTATAGAAACTGTGATATATATGGCACGGTTGACTTTATTTTTGGTAATGCTGCTGTAGTTTTGCAAAATTGCAACATTTATGCGAGAAACCCTCCTCAAAGAACCATCACATATACTGCTCAAGGTAGGACTGATCCAAACCAAAACACTGGAATTATCATTCACAATTCAAGGATTACAGGTGCCCCGGATTTTAGATCAAGTGGCGTTAAGGTCTATCTCGGGAGGCCTTGGAAGGAATACTCAAGAACAGTTATCTTGAAAACTTTTATTGATGGTTTCCTTAACCCTGCTGGTTGGATGGAATGGAGTGGTAATTTTGCCCTAAATACTTTGTATTATGGAGAGTACCAAAACACTGGACCAGGTTCATCTACAGCAAATCGGGTCAAATGGAAGGGTTACCGTGTTATTACTTCTGTGTCTGAGGCCTCAAGATTCACCGTTGGTAGCTTCCTTGCAGGAAACTCTTGGATACCAGCCACTGGTGTGCCTTTCACCTCTGGTCTCTAACTTAATTGTATAAGTTATTTCTACCCCGTGTGATTACCAAATTCATGTCTTTTATTGCATCACATAATTGTCAAGGTTGTACTCGTAAATAAAACAAGAAAAATAACCTAGTACAGCTAGCTGATAAATGTATTGTTATCTCAGTTATTTGTTTTACAGATCCTTGTCATTCTTAGTGGAAATTTCACTAAGAAACATACAATTAAGTGTTAAGAACTTATTGTTCTGATTTTATAAATGCCCTTTCTTGAGCTGATCTATGTGATGAGGTTAGGTTTGGTCGTGGCTTTCATTCTGTCTCTCTTTGTATATAAAATTTGAATATGACTTACTTGTATTAGATTAATACCATTGTATTGGCTGGGAAGCTTCGTGCTAATCACTCACGTACATTTTTGTCAATGTATGGGTCAATCTAATTTGTAGAAAATAGGTACTTATCTAACACTGCTGGATTCTGGCCAAAAAAAAGTTTCTAACAGTGCTGGATCAATATTAATAGGCTTTAAAAAGTGAAAGACTTAGCAATTTGCTTGAATTTTTGGCACAAATGAGATCATTAACTTGAAACTTTTGTTTCCACTGATTGGGAGTGATTATGACCGAGTAATCTACTCTCCTATGGTTAGACTATTAACTAGTGAGAATGGGTGTAGACAATGGGTTAGGAATAAGTCAAGGAGAGATTACACGTTTACTTAAATGATTATATAAAAGAGGAAAAAAGTAACATAGAAAACCAATGGCACTTGAAGTGGCTGTTATCTTAGGCCTCCTCATGCACGTTGATGGCCAATTTTTCAATTCCTAACCTCTGAAGTTGTATTATGATTCAAAAAATGATATTAAGAGATTTAATGAAATATATTATGTCTAGAGTGGGAAAAAAAGTTATGCCTAGTAGTATAGAAAAGTAACCTAGCGGCATATATGGCTTCTTTAAAACATCATATCTTACCAAGGAAATACTCTTAATTCTTTATAATTTAAGTATACTTGAAACTTTAAGCAAGTACTTTTAAAGTGAGAAAGGAAAGATTTTGACAAGTTCAATATAGAAAATTGATAAATAAATGGATAATTCTATGGTACTTGGGAAGAAAGCACTTATGTCCAACTTTGAATATGTTCATGGGGCATGTAAAAATTGGACAATAAATTTAAGCATCATATACAAAGAAAATACTAAAAAAGAAAACATCCTAAATAAATGTATGAATTATTTGGTAACTATGTTTTTGAGATGTCGTTTATCATATATAATATTCTCAAATATAATTTTAAAAGTTGAAATTATCCTAAGAAGATAGTACAAGCATAGGAATGAACAGAAAAAAGTGTCATTAGTTCGATCTTCTATTATAAACTGAATATTCTTATAAAATTGTCATAATCATAATTTCTTTTGTACAATTGTCATACCATCTTACGTAAAGACATACGAAAACTACAAGCACCATAAGTCAATCAGCAACCTCATAAACAACAATTTCTTTTTTTCTTTTATTTTTGGAACATCAGTTTTTTTTTAGGAACATAATTCATAAGCCCTTAAAGATTTTCCAAAATAACAATCTAGCAAAATAGGCTAACATGAAAAGCCCAAATCTCAAAAGGTCTGTGAAATCAACCAACCCAATCGAGCCCAGCCAGAAGGAACACAAGGCCTATAGTCTTAGTGAGAATTGGAGACAGCGCCCCCAAAAAAAAAAAAAACCAGAAAGACTAGGCTGTATCTGTGATTTTGTTATGCTAGATTAGACAGATTTTGCCGGCTCTGTGGAAAAGCTCAAGAACTGGCTTCAGAAGAAACACAGAATGGAATTGCTGGTAATGCTATGCAGACATGAATAGACGTATTGAAGTGAAAGGCACACCATCTATCATCTTCGTGGGTCAACTGGTCTCCACTTTTATATCTTAATGGAGACATTTGTTTTGTTCTAACATATCAAAAGGTCACAAAGACAATCCAATTACTTTAATTAATTTGATGAATTTTACCTTTTAGTTTTGCTAATGCATGACAATATGGATGGTTTGGCTCAAATTGTCGCAAAGAACTTTTTGAAAGTAACTCAATAGAAAAGTTAAAAGATCTCGATGACCACTATAGTTATGGAGATTTTATATTCACAAACTTCTGTTCACATAGTTTGCACAAATTGCTGTGTCAAAATTGAGATTTAGATAGTCTGCTTAAATCTTTCTCTATCTAATTCAAATTGTGCTAAATGTATAGTAACTTGAATGTTTAGATATAACAAACAAGTTGCAAGTTAAAAATGTTACTCATATATTAATTATACTCACACTAAAGCACACCCAAAAAGTTGGTATAATCTACTGTTTACAATATAAAGGTTTAAGTTAAACTAAAATTATACTTGCTATGCAAGTGCATTACTGCAAGCGCAAGTGGTTTTTAAGTATTTTTACTCCAAACAAGTCAAAAAAGGTAAAAGGCAAAGTGATTTAGAAAGAAGTGCATTATGCATACTAGAATGATCTAGGATTGATATAGCTTTTGGCACATTAACATAAATGATTCAAAAATAAAGAAAGAATGATGGGTCTTTTGTTGGATATCACAAGGCAAGAGAATCAGCAGCCCTTTTGAAGTTGATGGGTATTACAATTCTACTTTATACCAGAAGATAACACCCACCTTCCTTTGTGGAATACCATAGCCTATTAAATTTAACAAAAGGTGAAACAAGAGCTTTAACAAAAATTGAAACAAACATTTGGGGCCCTTTGGTCATCATTACCACCTCTATCCTGTTATCCTGCATATAGCATAGAAATTTGGATCAGTACTATCATTTCCTCAATGATTTATTTCATCATAGGCATATTATAAGATTGAGAAAATGATTACCCATTGATTTTCTGCAGATTGAGAGAAGAACAATTAGAATGGCTAGTCCTGCAAGTACTCCCACAATAATGGCAACTGATTTCCCCGCTTGGTCCTCGTTGGAGGAATCTGCACAAAACACCAAGTTGGACAAAAAGCAAAGAAAATAACTAATATACTACAATATATAAAGATTTTAAAAGAAACTGAGTAAGGCTGCTATAATCTTGTCAACCATATTCCCTGTTATCTTTTCAATTGGGTAGTTTCTGCTAAAATATTGCTATTTGCATATTATTCATTGGAAGCAAGCTTTTAGTGATATATGGAGATTTTGTATTAGTTTAAGAAGCTAGAAGAAGAATACAGAACTTTTCAGAATTTGGGCGTTAAAAAAATGTTCCAAGATTCCAAATTATATTCTCTTTTTATTCAAAAATGTTGCTTTATGCCAAAGCATGACTCTACTTGAATGAAACAGGCAGGCTATGAAGATTCATCAAATGGGTTGATTAGTGAGCAATAAAGATTGAAAAGATAAGCAACTGATACTGAAACAAAAGGAACAAAACTATTTATAAAATTAAGAAAGATAGAGGAATGACCAAAAGAGTGAATTTTCTCAAATGAAGCATATATTCTAAATGCTTTTCACTTTATAAAAAGATTACTACTTGACAATTGCATTTAATAAATTGTTATGCCTTCCTCTCACCTCCATTCTCTTTATTCTTTTCTCGAGACAGAGGTCATACTATAGCATAAAGCTTCCTTTAAGCAATTACAATTTGGAACTATATTCAAAACAATTTCAACATCTCTTCCTTTTCTTGTTCCTTTCCCCAAAGACTTCACTTGGTTTAGTTATTCTTAAATTTTTCTTGAACTATGCTCGTTTTGAAGAATATCATAATTTAAACACTATGTTTACAATAAAATAATTAGTGGGTGCAATTTAAAGTAGAAAAGACACCAAGGAAAGAATTTTTCTTGCCTTTTGATGAAAAAAAAATGCCTTGGATTTTACTAAGTATTGTGTGGAAACAAAAGAATAAGAATCAAACAAACCTGCTTTATCATAGTAACCAGATGCCCAGTACCTAGCATAACATTGTCCCAAGAACACATCAGCTGCTGCTGCTGATCCACATAAGGTCTTCAATTTCCCTACTGCTTCTGCAAGACAAGAGGAGCAATCTGCTGCACTCAAATCCCCCAAACACTGAGCAAATCCTTCAACAAAACCTGAAGTGCTGACTCTAAATCCATTTGCTGCTTGCAAATCAGAAAGAACATCATCTCTTCGCCTGAAGAATTCGACATCATTAGTAACAGCTTTGCGACACTTCCTGTACCTAAGGCCTGTGTCAGGCTTGCCTAGGAAATCATTATGCTCATATCTGAGATAGCATCCTTCAAGTTGCAGAGAAGCTCCATAGGAATAAGGACAAACCAAGCCTATCTGATTAACAGAACTTTCCACACATTTTGAGCATTCCATTGGCTGTAAATCACCCCTGCACTGGTATAAACCAAATATGGTTCCCTCTGGTGATATTGAGCTTCCATTCCCAATAGCAAAGCTATTGTAAGAAACTTGAGAGGATGAGCTCACAACTGAAGAAAAAAAGGAGTTTAAATTCGCTTCAAAAGCCGAGTTAGGTTGGTACTTTTCTGGAGAGCAGCCTGCATACATGAAGATATGAGCTCTGGTAGGAGACCCATGGATGCTAAGTATTGAAGAAAAGAGAAATAGCAGAGAAGAGAGTCTCAAAGCTAAGATGATTCTGTCAGTGGAGTGTAATTGAAGGTTTCTCAACATTTTTCCCTCTTGTTTTCCCACAATATGGACCTGCCTTTCTTTGTTTTTGTTTTTGTGGCTTGTAATGACAATATGAGAGGTGAGATAATGGTTCTTTTTTTAGTCGTTTCTAATTCTCATGTGATGCCTTTTTCCAATAGAAAAAAGATCACATCATGGCCCCACTTACAGCATGTCAAGAATTCTTCTTTGTCCTCAGTCAATGGTCTTAAAGATTTTCAATACCAATATTTCCTGTTCTGCAAAGAACTTTAGTGATTCCATTCCTCAATTGAATTGTGACTATGAGGTTTTATAAATGTTTGTACATTCAACTTGTTAATACATAGGAAAATCATTACTCATTGCTACAGTAAGAAAACAAAAATACCCTGCTAAGGTATATTCTTTCCTATATACTCTCTTTAGATCACACACTCAGGAGACTCATGCTTCTCTTTTTTCTGGCTTTTCTCTTACTCCATTTCCCGACCTTGCTAACTCGAATGTCGGAAGTGGCGCCGGAGCTCTGGCTCCAGCCTTCCCTGACCGAATTTCTCCTTCCTGCAAGTTGCTCAGAACCGGTCATCGACACAACTTATCTTTATGTGTACATGGCTGCATATAACAGCTTCCTTCAGTACCTAGAGCACTTGAATATTGGTCCCCCTGCAATTTGGACAAAGTAAACTGTTTTTACAATCAGAGGCAGACAGAAAAGCTTCCACTTCAAAAGAATGAGAGGATATGTCAATTCCAACTTCTCCAACTCATAAAATTAAAGTGTTCACTATGTTACTTGAACTGTGAAAATAGCTTAAGACATGAAGTTAATAGTTATTTATTTGAATGCATATCCCGCTTTCTTATTTTATACTGAACTTTCAGAAATTCAAACTGCTTCTTCTGTTCATTTTTTGTTGATAATATAACAAAAGAAGTAGTGTTAAAGAAACTGCTTCTACATTAAGTGGAACAGATCGCCTCCAAAAGCACTCTACTTAAATATAATAGCAATTTGACATAGCTGATGAATTCACTTTACTAATCACTTTTGATCTCATCTCCAAGGGGTATACAAATTATCTATAATCTACTTAAGAAGCTAGGTCATGACTCATGAGACAACACAATGGGAGAACTTTCACCAAATAACTACACAAGTGAACTATGGGAAGGAATTATTCTAAATCATTTTATTCAGAATCTCAACAATCTATCAGTATCAAATGTCCATTGCCACTAGTGAGGCATATCTTTAATAGCATCAAGGCATCACAAAGTCTTGACCACAGAATCAGATGCACACAAGAGTTCTCTGCTGAATTTTGTAAAAATAAGAAATTTCAACAATTAAATAAACTTATCTATTTCTGTTCCAATAATGAATTGACCATAATAGTATAGATTCATAAATTACATAATTGCATTCTTGCCAAACGTCTTGCAACTACACATTCCTTTCTTATCTGCTTCTTTTACTTCTCTGGCTCTCTTGTCCTTTATCCAATATTCCCATAATAATAACGTCAAGAAATCAATTAGATGGTGTTTGGTTCACTTGATTTAATTTTTATTCTTGAAAATCACGTTATTCTTATGAATCATGGGAAGTTGTTGCATTAACATGTTTAGTTAGCATTGAATATTTCATAGAAAATTGAGCCAAAAATGTATTTTACAAAATATGTTCCAAATATAGAAATGTCTTTGCATTCTTTATACTAAATAGGATGGTGGATTCTATATTTCTCTTCTCTTTTTTTTTCTTTTGTGTCCACTAGAATCAAGCTACACAATAAAACAAATATTCTTAAATACTTATCTAATTAATGATATTTATTTATATTTTAAAGTTTTATTATTTGTTAAAATTAGACAATTTTATGGAATACTAATTAATTATCAAATTTTATGAACATGATTTATAATAAGAACTTTTAATTCAATGATTGGATGGATGAAATTTACTTTCTAAAAAAATATTATTCAAGGTATAACAAGTCTTATATCTAATGGAAGTAGATCCCACTTCGAGAAAAAGCTTAGAATAATTTTTCCATATTGGGCCTAAAAGAAAAATAACAAACGGCGGATGGTCTGGGGAAACTACCGAGTTTGAGAGTTTCCCCAGTTCCTCTCTGAATCTCATTTCAGGTTCCTTGATCTCAAATACAAGCATCAGCTGTCTCTCTCTTTCTACGTGCACGTGAGCCATCAATTTACCAGCCCTCCCCTCTCTGGAATCAAATTCAAGCAAAAGGTTAGTTTCTCCAGCACCTATTATTTGGAAGACTTTCTCTGCTTCGCTACTCTCTTACTATAATGCGATACTTGTTAATTGAAACAATTCATAGAGGAAAAGCAATTCAAACCCAGAAAATTTTCTGGGTATCCAAATCACATATGTAATTTCATCAATTTATTCTTCAAATTTTGATCTTGGTGGGATTACTGTTGATGGGTACTTTATTTTTTAGATTTGTTTCAGAAATGGATAATTTTGTTGGTCGATGCTTAAAGATCAATATGATTTTGCTCAAGTGTGCCTTGCGAACTTAAAGCTTCATTTTCGTTCCATTCCTTTTCGATTTTTAATGTGAAGGAAGCTTAAGCATTTCTCAGTTCCAGCATAACTACATAGCCATGAACAATTTCAAACCCAGTACACCAACCAGAACATTGAGTAAAAAGCAGCCCCAGTATAGATTTCCTTTTATACCTATCTCTGTTGTTATCCTGCTCCTTTCCTTTCTGTTCTTCTATTACTACTTCCTGACACCCAGTTCCCTCTTGCCTGTATTATCCAACACTTTTAAATCACAATCCCTTCAATGCTCCAACCAAGCCCTAGCCTTAGGGGAGAGATTCCTATGGTATGCACCCCACAGTGGGTTCACCAATCAGCTTGCAGAGTTCAAGAATGCTATTTTAATGGCAGGGATATTAAATCGAACTTTGATTGTTCCTCCGGTTTTGGATCACCATGCTGTTGCTCTAGGTAGTTGTCCCAAGTTTCGGGTTGTGGATCCAAAGGAGATTCGGATTTCTGTCTGGGATAATGTGGTTGAGCTCATGCAAGGTGGAAGGTTAGTCGATTTTGTCACCCTCTCAGTCCGTTTATAAGTTTTTGTCTGTAGAATTGCCTTGGAAAGAAAACTGGAACTGAGGTATATGAAAGGTTGATTTTGGCTTCTATTGACATGCAAGTGAAAAAAAATTTCTTTTTATGTTGCCTTGATAACTGATTTGTCAAAACAGATTAGTTTTAATCTGTTTTTATTTTTGACAAATAGGTACGGACTAAAAGCTTATAAATTATAACTTACCTGTATAAATTATAAAATTTTAGCCTTGTTTATCTTTCTTACAGATATATCTCCATTGCTGAAATTATAGACATCTCATCACTGGTCTCTTCCTCTCTTGTTCGAGTGATAGATCTCCGGGATTTTGTGTCAATATGGTGTGGTTTCAGCTTAGATTTGGCTTGCTTAACTGACTCAAAGGGGCAGTCCTCTGTTTTAAATCGCCTAAAGCAATGTGGATCTCTGCTAGTCGGGGTTCTTGATAGTGCTGACAAATGTGTCTATGCTATCAATGAAGATTGCAGAACTACTGTATGGACTTACCATAGTGGTGATGAGGATGGGATGTTAGATTCATTCCAAGCTGATGAAAAACTTAAGAAGAAAAAGAATATAACATATGTTAGGAGACGGCGGGATGTATATAAGACTCTAGGACCTGGTTCTGAAGTTGAATCATCCTCACTACTGGCATTTGGAAGCCTTTTTACAGCCCCATATAAAGGTTCTCAGCTATATATTGATATCCATGAATCACCTCAGGACAAAAGGTTTCAATCTTTGACGAAGAAGATTAAATTTCTTCCCTTTGTCCCAGAAATTATGAGTGCAGCAAAGGAGTTTGCTAATGTGACCATAAAGGCTCCATTTCTTTGTGCACAGCTCAGATTATTGGATGGGCAATTCAAGAATCATTGGAAGGCTACATTTCATGCGTTAAAACAAAAACTGGAAGCCTTAAGACAGAAAGGCCCTCTGCCTATCCATATATTCCTAATGACTGATCTTCCTGGAGATAATTGGTCTGACACTTACTTAGGCGATTTGGTTAGTGATTCACTTAACTATAAAGTGTATTTTGTGGCAGAGGATGATGGGTTGGTTAGAGCGGCAGCCAAAAAATTAAAGGCCGCGGGTTACGGGCAGAGGTTCATTCCAAGTTCAGATGATAAAGTTGGTAAAAAACATTGTTCCAAGCAGATGTTACCTGATATACTTCTCTATGTGGAGCAGGCTGTATGCAGCTGTGCATCACTTGGATTTGTTGGAACTGCTGGATCAACCATTGCTGAAAATATAGAATTAATGAGAAAATTTGGTTCATGTTCAGGTCAGAGGTGAGAACTTTGTGGCAAACGGCTTATAAGGTGATAAATGCTATTGGATTTAAGGAAGTTCTAGTTCATTTGAGCCCTGCATTTTAAATCATGTTGCATCAGAAGATAATCGCGTAGGCTCAGTTTTGCATTAACTTTTCCCTCCTGGAATTCTTGACGAAAGTCAGGAACACTAAACCACTGAGGTTGTTGGTTTTCAGAAAATCAAGTGGTACACGTCTTGTTCTTTGATATGCTCAGAAGAATGAAAGACGGAGTAAAAACAACATATAGCTTGAAAGAGATTTAGTACATCCTAGTAAGAGTTGAGTAAACTTACTATGATTTTAATTCCTTTTCTACAGAAGAGTACAAATGACTACTTACCTAGGGAATTTACTCCCTCTCTCTCTCCCCCTCTCCTCTTCCCCACATCTTACGTTTTACATGGATAATTAGACCATTGCATTTTTGTCATATGTTGGTGGAGGTATATCCGTGTACGATTTTAGAAAGGCTCATGTTTTGATAGAAATGGTTTTTTTTTTAAAAAAAAATTACAAGTTATTGGGCTAAAATATTTTCTGTAAAAATTATTTCTATCAAAACAAACAAACGGAGCATATGGGTCTAATTTATACAAATTAAATGTTTCTAAATTAGTGTTTTTGGCATAGTTGACTTAATCTTTGGTTGCGAGAAATCCTTCCCTAAAAACCATAACATACATTGCTCAAGGTGGGACTGATTCAAATTAAAAGTGAATCACGAAACTTTTATTCATGGTTTCCTAAACCCTACTAAAGTGATTGTTAAGCTACTCAAAGAGTAGGGTTATTTCATCGTGTTTTGGTAGACCCATGTTCTAAAATTGGTCTCGTTGCAATAGAGTCACATAATAGGGTCAAATTTCAAAAAATTAACAAAATTTGAGTTTAATTATATTAAAAAAATATTATTTTTGGTTATTTTTAATTCGGCATTTTTCTTACATTAGGTGATTTTTTTTTTTTTTTCTTTGCAACANCGTGAACTTAGCCGATACAAAGCTATATGATAGCACCTTTAGCACTACCCTTCTTTTGAAAAGGAGGTAGTATAGCAATCACCCTTACTAACTGATGGAATGAAGTGAGTGAACCTTGTGAGGGAGAATACTAAAACACATGTCTAATTTTATGTATAAAAAAGTTTTTTTTTTTATATTTTTAACTACGAACTTGGATTCGAATACATAATTTACAAATTCCAAGAACGATCTTAATATCATTTAGCTGCAAGTTGTTTGGTGTATGGAAAGTAAGTATACAATATCAATGAATGACAACAAAACAAGCAAAATTGCAGCTTTTATACCAATTTAGAAACCTAAAAAACCTAAAGATATTAAGCAATATCGACATCAATGCATGATTCCGAAGCATGTTCATCTTATTTGAATCTTGTTTGTTTGCCAGATTAAAATGGCAGTGTTTTCATTTCAACTCTCTTTCGTCTTTTTCATCTTCTGCCGTGAGAGAACAAGAACTTCCCTTTTATAAAGAAGAAGCAACTACATGGCAGAAAAGCTAAACAATGAAAAAAAAAAATTGCATAAGAGTGTATATAAACTTTTTTAAGAAAAATTTTCAACCAACATTATTTTTTAAAATTATTCTTAAACTATGAACTTTGACATAATTGCCTTGAGAATATCTATCTGCAGATGGACCCCAACTATTAAAATTAAATAGAATATGCAAAACTGTTGGTAAGCAAGTGGAATTCTCATTATTTATCAATTAAAATAGAAAATGATGCCTACAAGAATTTTCTATTTCATGGAATCCTAACCAATTGAAGACAATCCCAAGAATCAAGGCCATTCTTTGGTTAGATATTAGGGTCTTTCAAAAGGACCACTTCAACTAAATAAAATTGGGAACCACTGGCTCCTATTCAACCCTTCACACAATGAAACGGTTCTTGGCTCTTATAGTCTTATGCACCAAGTGGGAGGTGAATCCTCTTGTGTTTTATTGAATGGCTTTGCTTTTATTTAGAATATAAATATATATGATTCTCCACCATCTTCATAATCTTTGGTGATAGAGACATTTTTGGTGAGAAAAACATTGCCCGCAGCTCTATTTATCTTGTTTAAACTTTTCTCTATACAGAAAGAAAACTAATGTACCAAATTTATTACCTAAAATTCTTCAAGACAATGAAATCCACCTAAAATTGGGAACCTTTTCTTTTTTTTTGCAAGTTTGCTACATGACTCATCTCAAACAAGATAAGAAAGGAGTTGTTCTCATTCGCTCAACGACAGAAAAAGTACCTATAGGCTATAGACTCCATTAGCCCCACCAAAAATAGCAACATGGGAGAAGGGTGTTTCTATTCTACACTCTCCTATCCTATGATGTTACATTAGTCACATCTTAAAGCATTTTTAAAAACTAATAATACGATGGCCAATAATTATTGTGTGTTTTCATTGGTCATTTTTCTAGTTTTTATCTTTTGATAATTCTCCCTAGTAATATCTCCGTAAGGCTATTAAGAAAAACTTTGTGCACATATATATACACCTAGTTAATTTGAACAATCAAATAAAAATTTTAATAAATTTTATAAAGTTTTAATAAAACCAATTAAATTCAAATGTTGTTTGGGTGAAGAGTGTGAGGTGATGTTGTTATAGAAGTGTGTAATAGCATATTTCAACTATTAATTGCGTATTCAGCATTAGTAGGAATTTTCTTTATATATATTATTACATTAATATGTGGTTTAGAGAGGTGTAAGAAACATTCACAACTCTCTATTCTTATAGGGAAGTTGTGAACCAAATACTTATTACTTTATAAGGAAAATGTAATTTGGTAGCATTATCTAATTGAATAGACATTTCATGCAATAGTTTTTTTTTTTTTTTTTTTTTGTCAAAATCTTCATTTGCACAACTTGATAAATGTGAAATGATGTCAATTGAGAGGTTCCATTATGTCAAAAACACCTACTACCAAATTAAGGGTAATTTACCAAAATAATATTATTTACTAAAAAATTTACGAATTTAGGTTATTTTTAAACTATTTATCAAAATGAATCACTTTTTTTTGCACAATACATGCTAAAGTATTTTTATCAAAAAATACTAAAATATTACAGCATTTTAAACAATAAACGCTAAAATGTAAAATGTATTTTTTATGAAAAAAAAAATGCTAATTTTTTTTTTTGAAAACGCTGAAATGTAAAGGCTCCTAATAGGATTTTTCTTGGAAACGAAAGAAAACGGGGATTCATTTTAGTGTTTTCTATAAGAAAATGCATAAATAAAATGCGGATTCATTTCGACATTTTTTTATCAAAAAATTTTGGCTTTTTTTTTTTACAGAAAATATTTTTTACATTTTAGTGTTTATTGTTTAAAACGTTGTAATATTTTAGTGTTTTCTGATAAAAATGCTTTAGCATATATTATGTGAAAAAATTGACCCATTTTGATAAATAATTTTAAAAATAATCTAAATTTATAAATTCTTTATTAAATAGTATTATTTTGGTAAATTTACTTATTTCAACTATTAATTGCGTATTCAGCATTAGTAGGAATTTTCTTTATATATACTATTACATTAATATGTGGTTTAGAGAGGCCTAAGAAACATTCACAACTCTCTATTCTTATAGGGAAGTTGTGAACCAAATACTTATTACTTTATAAGGAAAATGTAATTTGGTAGCATTATCTAATTGAATAGACATTTCATGCAATAGTTTTTTTTTTTTTGTTTGTCAAAATCTTAATTTGTACAACTCGATAAATGTGAAAATGATGTCAATTGAGAGGTTCCATTATGTCAAAAACACCTATTACCAACTTTTTTTTAATAAAAATAAATGTAGCTACTCCTTTCTTTTATGCAAGTAAGACACTGTTTTTATATTTTTATTTGTAAAATACTCACTTTACCATTCTTATTTATTAGAAGCAGTTTATTATGTGCGTTAAGATGTATTTTCAGTTATATTTGCATATGACTCATTTTACCATTATCAGTGGCAACATATCATGTGTGGTAAGATGCATCTTTAATTATATTTGCATAAGAAATTATGTATGCTAATTAATAAATAATTATAAGTATTATGTTTGAATTTAGAATTGTAATCTAAATTATATATAAAAAAAAAACGAAGTTTTACATTTATAAATATTGTATTATTTAAATTTGAATTTGGTCATTTGGATCAAAGCGATCTAATATGCAATAAATACTTACCTTTTAAACTTTCTAAATTCTAATACATATAATAATTTGACTAAAGCTAATTAGTAATATACAATTGCGGCACTTTGATTCAAATATTACATTTTTATAATTTTTTTTACACATTTATAATACTTTTAAATTTATTTACCTCAATATTATACTTTTTAAAAATTAAAAAAAAAACTTTTTCAGAACAATGAGCCCCACTGGATACACCGTGGCCCAAGTGACATGTCTCAATTTCTTTCTCCTTGCCCGTGAGGATTAGGTCATTTACTCTAGTCACCCAGTTAGCGACTAAGCTGAAACCAACAAAATAAACTAAAGAAAAAGAGGAGGGAGAGAAGAAGAATAACAAGAGGAGAATGTGTCAAAGTTCTCACATGGCTATGGGCCACACCGGCTGGCCCACAGCATGTCCGGTGGAGTCCACTACTTCAAAATTACATATTTTTTAATTTTTTTAAAATATAATATTAAGATAAATAAATTTAAAAGTGTTAACCAACAATTGCAAGTCCACCACAATATATATATATTAATTTAAAAAAATTATTTTTTTAAAAATATAATTATTTAAAGTTAATGTACTTACTTTTTGTTTCATTTTTTATTTTTTTCTCTCTTTACAGGTTTTTTTTTTTTATTTTATTTCTGCTTTAGTTGTCCGTTAATTTGCAATTAGTATATATATAATTGCAAGTTTAAAAAGACCCAAGTATACTTTTCCATTGAGTTTGACCACAATAAAATATGCCTCATCACATCATAACTTTCTAAAACTAAAAAGAAATTGAAAAGTCAAATTAAAAGATTATATCAGAGATCATTATCACCCGTATTATCACTGTCATTATTATTGATGCTATCATGATCACAATTACTGACATAAAATTATTAAATATTAAACATAATCCCATGGGAGAAAAAAATATATTTGTATTTACATCCAAAACTCCATTAAACCATCTATTAATTAAAAACGATATAATACGTGAAGAATATGAAAAAGTAAAAAAGGGGTTCCACCTAATCAATCAAAAATTCTAAAAGCATAATCCCAGTCACCATCAACTGGTAAATCTTTATCGTCCTCATCATCTCGCGGCCAATTTTATCCTCAGCAGTGCCGCTTCCACGCCAATCTCCGGCCACCGCCGCATGACCCGGATGCAATTCGGGTCTTGACCCGTTCAAAATCCGTAAAAGGGCACGGAATCGTTATCCCACCCGGGTGCTGAAACCCATACTCCATCTCTGCTTCTCTTAGCAACTCACCAAACAATGGATGGTTGAAGTAAATCACAGGCACCAGAACTCGGTGGAATTCGCCGTCCTTCTGGCCCACGTACACGGCCAAGTGCCCTTTCGGTACAGCCTGTGACTTCTCCTGAACCGGGGCCGCTCCAATCGGAATATAACCCGACCCGGGCCTCGCCGCACAGAGGGATCTCGCTCTGTTCGTTAACTTGCTGCCCCACGAGAGAAGCTTCGCCATGGGCTTCTTCGCCGCCGACGATGGTGAACCTAAACGTTCGTAACGAGATCGGGTACGGATCCTTCCGAAGATCCATCTGGAGACGCAAATCAATCGCCTCCCAAGCTTGAATCCCCTAATCTTCCTCATGAGAAATTGGACCCAAATAAACAAAAAGAGCTCTTTTCAGTGAAAATGGAAGGAGCGGGTTTTGCTATCTTGTGGGAGTGCTTATGAGAAAGGCCATGGATCTGCAATGGACATGGTAAGACGAAACTGAGAGAGGCAAATCTCGGAAAGAGAACTGGGAATGTTAGACATAGTCCTCAATCCCACCCCAGAGGAAGTAGTTCATTCCAGAAACAAGTACATAGTATAACCTTTAGGTCTCAATTTGGTGGTTGTAGCGGCGGCGCCACCGGTGTTGATGATGGTGGAGTGAAAAAGAAAGAAGAAACTTTGTGTTTGTGAAGAGGGACACAAGCTAGAAGAAAAAGAGCATAAAAGTATGTAGTAATGGGAAAACGGGGTTGAAATTTTGAAAAACGCGAAATCGAAAAATGAAGAAAAGATCAGGTTTTGTAGGTCAATGCAATTATGCAAGGAAGTGGGAGGAAAGCAAGGGCGAATGAACTGGAGCAAGATTTGGGGGCTTTGTATTTATAAGAGAGAGTCCCAGATATAGAAAGAGAAAGTCAATGGTCACATAATGTAACGGTCAAGATGAGAGAATCAGTAGCCAGATAGTGACACGAAGGACACTTTGGAAATGTAAGAAAATTTCTCACAATCTCAACCGTCCAATACATCCTGAAGCTACGGTTGAGATCAATTCCAGGCTTCACTTTGATGAGAATGCTTCATTCTAATTGGATAGTCACGGTATTGGATATCATCACAAGTAAGTCTAATATTTCGGCCTCACTAACCTGAAATGAAGCAGCACAAAACTGACTTGGGGTACCAAATATCAAGGCACGATGTTTCCGAGAAATTTTAAGACAGTCCACGTACGCCCTTAGAATAATAGTCCCTGCCACGCACCTTAGAATAATGGTCCCTGCCGAGAAGGGAGTGAAGATTAGGAAAGACAAAGCCACGAATCGCTTCTATATATGCTGTTGCTACTTGTTATGGTGAGGCAACGACCTGTAGATTACATATTGCTGTTGTTTCTGTGTATGCCACGTGTCTGGCATGCTTCATCCAAGACCACTTGTGCCGTACCAAGTGTCATTTTTGGATTTGTGGTAAACAAACTAATAATAATAATAACGGTTGGCCAAAGAAAAAATTAAAGATCATTAATGAGTTCTCTTCTTTTTCAATGGGATAATAATTTGAAGTACGATTTTTGGGTTATAAAAGAAAAGATTCCATTATAGAAGCAAAGACTAAACTAAAGATGTTAATGTGTTATGATGGTCGGTGGCATGTATTTGTTTTGAGTCATGTTATTTGATGATCATTAATTAATGTAGATTTCATCAAAATAAATAGAAATTTAAATTACATCTTAGACCTAACTTATATGTTCAATTAACCAAGTTATCAAGCAGCGGGTATGTAATTTCCTAGTGAATGTTTTTATGTAATTTATAGCAAATCTTAAGTTCAAAACTCTATGTATCAGCAATAAATAAATAATTCAAAACTCCATGAAATATCTAAAGGGGAACAAAAAAAAAAAGAGGCAAAGAAAGAGCATGATGACAAATGCTTACTGTATAACCATTATCCATAATGAGATTGCAGTTGATATTTATGTTACCCTTATTCATTCATAGCCACGTACCACCAAGTTGCACACATTAAAATATAATTGTATTTAATTTCACATAAAAAATAAATGAATTAGATAGAAGGAGGAAGACCTCACAGTTAACTAAACATGATAAGGTTTAGACATCTCCATCATTAATAAAATATTAGATATAGAAACATGATAAGGAGGAAGACCTCAAATCTGCATGTATTTGAATTTAACGTATAGAAACATGTTGTTCATTTTCACTACCTACCATTTGAAAGCTCTATATACTCGCCATTGAAAAAATAAGAAAGTGATCCCAAATTTCGTCGTAAATTAGCTGCCCTTCCATTCAGACATGAATATTGAAATTCATGTTTTAGCTGCTATGCAATCACATTAATTTGTCAAGCATGGTTTTGTTCAATTTTATATCCATCATTAAATGGATACATAGTAATCCATATCCATATATACATCCATATAATAAATATATAAGATTATATATATTGATTATTATTAGGTTCTAATTGAATGGATAAATGGATATGGACCATATTTAATACCCCTAGCCACTTGACATATATCATTAATCTGCTTACTCAATTTAAATGGTTTTAATATAAATTTCATTTTAATGTAAAAAAATGTAAAAGTTGTATATAATGACTTGATGCTTACTCAATTCAAAGAGTACAAACCATACAATATTAGTACGGAACACTTTGTTCTTGTACAAACTCTTCAACTACTCTAATTTTCAATGGCAACTAGTCTCCTTTACCTCATAAAGAAAAAAAGAAACATGTCCACTTTGCACACTCGCGTTGTTTGAATTCAACTGTCTAAATACATATCTATGGACTTTAAGGAAAAAATATTCGAGCAGGTACAACGCGTCCTATAATCATCTTGCGTCGACAGTTTGAACACTCAATACCGTACAGGAAAACGCTAATGATAACCAGTTTCCCCTCAAGAAAGCAGAGAAAGAGTCCAACTGACAACTAGTACATTCACCCATCGTCACTCATGTACGGTTCCGTACTCCAACCGATGCCAAGTGACGCCGGTTCCCGATCGCATATCTCTCAGCGGGGTCCACCTTTGGCCAATTTGCTCTGACTATTCCGTAATAGGGTGGGCCATACATCGCTTAAAATGTTCGTATTCTAAGTTAGTGGGCCGGGCGGTGAAGATAACCGGCCCGATAAATCCGAGAGCAACGTGATGTAAGGAAGAAAATGTCTCTGATAGTCGTTTTCGTGTCCCTAACTTGTCTTTTCAATTTAAAAACCATCATTGGAGTCTCTATAAAGAAACCGATTTTATGTGTAGATTTTTCAACGTAACCAAACCCTCTAGAGAATGCATTGGATTCTTATCGGAAAGGAAAGGACAATGATAATGGAAGCCTCAAAACAAAGCTTCTAATTAAGAGTATTATCTTCTCTCTTCATAATAAAAAGGAAAAAAAATAAGAAAAAGCATAAGATGGCCTTAGGACAATTTAAGCACTAGCTATTTGTAACCTTCGCTTTTTTAAAATTAATTAGATCCAGCCTGCACAATACGAAAATGTTAAATGAAGAAAAAGAAAAAAAAAAAAAAAGAAAGAGTAACTACACATAAAAAGAGAGAAAAAAAAAAAGTGAATAATATTATTTTTGATAAGTACGCTCTAAAAAAAACACTTATATAGAGATTTATGCGCTCTTTTTGAAAGTACTTACATGATTTTCTAGCTATATATTGGCTTCCTAATCAAACGAGATAAGTAAACTAATTTTGTTAATTAATTAATTAAATTAAGAGTAAAATACAGTTTTGTTTGGGTGTGCAATCATTTTTTTTTGTTGATATCGACATGAAATGGCGGCTTATGCATGTGATCGAAGAAAGTTTTAAAAGTATTATTTATTTTTTTTTAAAAAAAATGAATGAGATTTTTTAAGAGAAAACGGGGAGAGAGTGACCGCGAATTACTGTGAGGACAAGAAGTAGTTGTTTGTTTGTTTTGTTTTGTTTTGTTTGGCTTCATGGGACCTCAGAAAATGATTTGTTTGGTCCTTCCCTTTTGCTTTCATCTTAACTTTGATTATTCTTTTCCTGCTTCAATAAATATATTTTAAGGATGCCTAGTTCATTTATTCACTGTAATCATGATATTTTTTTTTAGATGAATACGACATTATAATTTTTTAAATATAAATAATTATCATTAAAGATAACTAACTCCAAGAGTACTTACAGAGGCAACTCTATAGAACATGACAGTAACCAGAAAAACGGTGTTGGATAAACTAAAAAAAAAAAAAAAAAAGGNCTTATCAGCTAAAAAAGATTATAAAAATTAGAAACTATCACCTCCAGTACTCCTTTCAGCTAAAAGCATTTTTGTTTTTAATCAGTGCTCCCTTCAATTCACACTCTACATGTTAGAAATTTTATATGAATTTTTAAAAGTGAGAATCTTTTTGGTAACTTGTAAAAAAACAAAACACATAAAAATAAGATAAAATAAGAGAACAAAAGGAATCCAACATTAACATATTGAAAAAATTAATGTTCATGCCTGTTCCATTCCATGCACCCTTTTAAATGTCATATTATGGTTGTCGTTTGTGTACGAACATGTAGTGAACATACTCGAAGTGTCGTTGGCCCGTCGAGAGCGACGAAACACATTGGTTAGTTTGGTTCAAGTGTTGGAAACTAAGGTACATGGATTTTAATAAATTAACCTTTGGCACAAACAGAGGCAAGGAGCAGGTGATGTGTACTAGATTATCCATTGTTGGGTTGAAACACAAAACAGTATGTGAGAGTGAGTGAGTGGATGTTAGATAAGAGTTTTGTCCCCAATAATGGACAATTTGGATTGGTCTCCTCTCTTAATTAGTGGATAATCACGGGTTAGAAGAATCTAATTATTTATGGTGAGACTTGAGTTTTCTTTTTTGCTTTTGTAAATTTTTGGTCTCCACCAGCACACTAGAATTTCACTCTGGATTTGTCTTCAAGTTGTGACTGAGTCACGAACCCAACCCACCCACCGATTCATGACTTAGCACCGCCACCTGTGGAGCCCACTTCTTCACCACGAGCCCTCTCCCTTTTGTCCGGTTCAGGAACCCCTCCGGGAGAACGAATTCAAATCTAGCTCCTCTCTCGACGACGCGGCGAGAGGTTCTGGATATCTCCACTTGGCGGGTTTCGCACTATTCACAAGAATCTCTTCCCACTTTTCTCTAACCCATCACCTATTTGCTTTAATTGCTCTTTGGAAAACAAACCTAGACTCCCAAAACACAAAAAAACAACGCTTTTCTTAGGCTGCGCGTTCAGCCACTTCAAACACTCATGCCCACCACCTGTTTGATCATAGTTCCCAATTAAAGGACCGAAGCAATAAACAGGGGGTGTTGGAGCGTTGGGTATGCATAACCCATCAGTTATTGCTTTGAGGCTTCTGGGTTCTAAAGCTTCAAATGTGTTAACAATTACCCCAGCTGTTTTGGGTACTTCAAGACAGGATGCCAGTACCCTTTGATAGGCTAGATCATTACGATCAAGCATTGGTTTTGGCATGTCCGAGCTGTGTACCGGCGGCACGCCGGGGAAGTTAAGGATAGTGTCAAGGTCTTTATAGCTCTTGTCTATGGTGCGGTGGATGGTGGCTTCATAAAAGAAGGGAGATAGGGCGCCGGCTCCACTAGTGAAAAGGTAGTAAGCAGGATGTTAAATTGGGAGGCAATGGAGAGAGCACAGTAGCAGAAGAAGTCCATAATGAGGGCGTGAATGGTGTAGCTTTGGGAGATGGATAAGAGAGCTTGGTGGACATTTGGGTTATTGCGGCTGAGGACTTCAAACGTGAGGCTTTCGTGGTTAGGCGTGGCGGAGAGCAAGGTGGGATGAAGAGTCACGGCAGGGAGGTTGCGGAATTTAATGGAAGAAATGATGGCGGAGATGGTGGCAATGTATTGGGAAGTCGAGCCAGCGTCGTAGGGTGCAGTGGAGACGAGGATGTGAATGGATAGAGATGGATGGTGAGTGAGTATGAATTTGCCTAACTCTACCATTGCCACTAAGTAGCCAATGGCTGGTATTAATTGGGTATAGAACAATTGCCTCCTTCATAGCTAATGTCTTGTCCTCTCCTGGGAAATTTTCCATTGATCATTTCATGATATATACTATAGTAATGGAGTGATGATTTTGTATGGTACCATGGAAGATTAAGTTAGCTTTTAGATAACGAACTGTCACACCTAAGAGACCATAGAAGCTTCAACTCAAGTTTGCTTCACCACAATTTTATAAAGTTGCAACTACCAGTCAAATGGCCAAACCAATACACTTTCTAGCTAGTTGTTCTTGTTATTAATGCTATTAATGAACTAACAAATTTGCTAGAGATAGTTGTTAAGGCAAAACTCGAACTGTGTTTCATTTACAAACAGAAAACTTCTATATCTTGAAAATTCATGAGTTAATCATAAATGTGAGGAGGTGGGAGCAGGAAGTGCGGTGACAAACAAGTAGCAGCAGCATTTCAAGCAGCCGGAGACAGACCTCTTTCTTTACTTGACCTTCAAGCTTATGCTTATCTTTTTTTTTTTTTTTTCAATAGAGAGTACATGAAGAGAATAGAATCTTTGACTTCAACTTTCTGGTTCCTATAACCAAAGAGGTGCTGCTAGACCAACAGTTCATTTGTTTATCCCTATCTACTTTGGTTGTTCTTGATGATGTTAGTTATATAGAGCAACTAACAAATCTAGCTGGACCACATCTTTGGTTTGTACCAGGTAGTAAAATCATTGTCACGAGTGGAGATAAGCTTGTGTTAAATAGAGAAGCCGATGGTATTTATGAGGTTGAGAATCTTGTTTAAAGCCAATAATAGTATACAATATTGTCCGTAAAACTAAAGAGACAAGACACATTTATAATTAGAAACTAAAGACTCTTTACCTAATTGACCTATCTCCCTAATTACTTGTGTAGATTTATTCTTGTGAAAATTAACTTTTGTATTTTTAACATACGGAAAGACTTCTAGATTACACTAAAGTATTGGTTCTCAAACAATTTCATTGAAAAATGTTCTGTTGAAACTCTATTAGGACTAAGTTGAGTAGGACTTATAAGAGGAGTGTAGGCTCACCTTATTATATATCAACTAATAGACTGAAAAAAGATAGTTACCTAGTTTAGTACACTCGCAGCTGTATATCATACTAATTATTAAATATCAAATGAACAATCAAGAAAGAAAAACATGCAAGGTCCTCTCTGAATAACAATCTCGAATGATGGAAATATTGTTTTCGGAAGGGCAGTAAACGGACGGAATCCAAGCTACGGCCTACATGTCTCACAGTCGCCGAATGCAAGAAACAATGGCTTTAGAGTTGATGAACTTCATGATCTTCAGAAATTTGAGCATTCTGCGACTGCAAATTAGGCAGATCAATTAATAATATTAAAGTCTAAGTCCCACAAGATCTTTTNAAATATTGTTTTCGGAAGGGCAGTAAACGGATGGAATCCAAGCTACGGCCTACATGTCTCACAGTCGCCGAATGCAAGAAACAATGGCTTTAGAGTTGATGAACTTCATGATCTTCAGAAATTTGAGCATTCTGCGACTGCAAATTAGGCAGATCAATTAATAATATTAAAGTCTAAGTCCCACAAGATCTTTTCCAATGCCTTAGTTTAGTGTCTATTAGCTATTTTAAAAGAAGTCAGCATGCAAAGCAAAACATAATGGAAAGAAATTGTAGAATCATACAACAGTACTTACCATCTCCTTGTATAATTGCTTAATAGTGGAGTTGAGGTCACCTTCCCACCGTTGTTCACCTGGTTCAATATGCATGTCTCCGTATCGACGTGATGGCAAAGTACTGAATTGTTGATTACTCACTCCCTTGAGTAATCTGGTGACTGTGTCACCTGCAGTGAACATCTCCATTTGGTGGCAATCTCTCACAACCACTTCTCTCAGTGATGGAAATATCAAGGTGCAGTTCCCTGAGCAGAAGCTTTTCAAGCTCGGCAGATTATCAAGTCCCAAGTACTCTAATTCACCAAAGTTGATCTCAGCTATAATCTTTTCATCACCATTTGATATTACGTTCTCTATCATGTGGCAATTCGTTATGGCTAATTCCCTGAGTTGATCAAGACTTTGAGCAGTTGACAATGTTATTAAGTAGATTAGCCCTTGACAAGAAGATATGCTCAAACTTCGTAGGTTTTGGAAAGAAACTGAGGGTGGCACCAAGAATTTCAAACTAGAATAGTCATACACTTCCAGAAATTCAAGATTTTGAAGGAAGAGGCGCGCCATGGCTCCTTTCTGTGTATCAAGAAGCTTTTCATAAGGGAATACGTCTTCAGAGCTACTGCAAATCAATTGAATGCTGCCCCCACCAAGTATTCTATGAAGGGATATAAATGCATGGTTGGGTGAATATTCAGCGAACATTGAAGGATTTCCATTCACAGACATAGAATTTACTTGGTGAAAAATATTTGCATGAAAGTGGGCATTCCAAACAACCAGAGCATCCTTGCCTTTAACTTCCAATTCCTCCAATTTGGGTGCAATCTATAAATGAAGAAGCCAATAAAAAGGATAGTAACTCATTAATCTTCATTCACTTCACAGCAACTAAAATATTTTGAGGTAATTAAAAAGGGGTTCAAACAAGGCGGAAAGGAAAAGGGACTACAAAAATTCTTCTCACGCAAGAGGCAATAAAGCTAATTTACATTTTTTTTTTTATAGTTAACCATGTGTTAATATTTAGTAAATTCATTACCCATTGTTATAGTAAAAAAATTAAAATACTCCTGCTAAGGTATACACTCTCCTATACATTTTCTTCAAACCACACACTCAGAAAGGCTTCTCACGCCTTTTCTTTCTCTTTGGTTTCCTCTCATTTCCTTCCTCGATTTTGCTAACTCGAGCGTCAAAGGTGGCGTCGGAGCTCCAGCTCCGGCCTCCTCTGACCGTTCTTCTCTCTTTTTGCAGGTTGCCACCTCACCTAACTTTGGCAACGACACCATGCATGTTGGGACCAAAACCTGAACTTCAGCAACTATCACTGGTTTTTTGCATACACAGAGGTTCATACCAGAATTTCTCAAGGTCAGGGACTTATATATGTGTCTGGACTTATTACTAGCAAGTAAACAGATTTGATTGTTCCCAGGTTACTGTTACTATTGCTGAAGCTAAACCCTTAGAGCAGTTATTTCTAGAATCAAAGGCTTGTAAAGAAAATATTTTATGTGATATGAAGTGTGCTTAAAAATTAAAATATAGTGATATGATGGAAAAAGGTCATTAAGTTATGTTCATACCTCTTCAGCCAAAAAGAATGGTTGTTGTACTGTAAGGTCAAGTACTTGTGATGCAAAAGCCTTTGCTTGCCAACAATTACGCACCCTTAACTTCTTTAACATTGGCCACTTCAGAAAATGCTTTCCTGGGTAGAAGTGCTTGAGCTTTGGTAGGTTTTTGAGCTCAACGTAATATACTTGAGGAAAGAGAAAAGCAATCTCTTCTTCTGACCCTTGTTTTCTTACAACACTTTCTAAACCATTACAATACTCTAATACAAGCATCTCCAGTTGCATAAGACATTTAGCTACAGAGGCAGGAAATATATAATTCAGGTTGTCACATTCCTTAATGTATATTTTTCTTAGATTACCAAAGCCGAGAGTTCCTTGGGGATCATTCTTCCATATATACTTTAAACATGGAAGCCGAAATAGGACCAAAGATTGCAGATTAGTGGTCAACACAGAATCTGGATTTGCCATACCTGCATCTTCGTGTTCAAAAATATCTTCTAGTGAACCACAATCCCTAACAGTTACATCAACAAGGCCTGGAAGATTTCTTAGTGTGTAAGACGGAAAAATTGTCGCAAGCTGGGGACAATATCTAATTTCTAAAGTTTTCAGTTTGCAAAACGAATTTGGAGTGACTAATTGGTGGTGCCATATAGTCTTCAAGTTCTGCATGGAATATATTATCATTGTCTCCAAGTTTGGAAAGAAAACCTGCATAATTAATCCATATATATATAGAGTCGAAAAAAAAGAGAATGCATCGTTAGAAACAACTGACGGGTGGAAAGTTTAAATTAAAACACTTGATGAGGGAGATGAATATGAAGAAGAAAAAACTCACCACTTCTCTCAAATTAACTTGTGTATGAGTGGTAGGATTATCTATGATTTCTTCCAAGATATAGATGTCTTCCATCATGGGACAATCTCTTATCTCAAGATGTTTGAGTTTCATGAGACTCCTGACCATTGACATTGTTAACAGATGTTTCATACCACCGAATCCCACAACTGTCAACACGGTGAGATTTTGAATGAAGGCTGCTGCCGAAAGTTGGTCACGCCATATATTCTCACAACTGATTGAGGACAGAACCAATTTCTCCAACTTTGGAAGTGAAACCTAGAGAAGTGGATTTATATAGGAATTCAGTACACAGAGAAAAGATATATGGGCATAACAGATATTTATTAAAATTTCCAAAGTAAAGGGAAGGGAAGGTATGTGCAAAAAATTATAATTTTAGGGGCTATTTATGTATTTAATTCCAATTGTACTGCAAGAATTTTCAAGAAATATCCTTCTTAACCTTAGTGATAGAATGATAAGGATTCTGCTATACTATTTCCCCTAGTTTTTATTTTTTTTTGGCCAGTAGTTTCCCTAGTATTTATTTAAAGTTCTGAAGACTATAAATTGTGTACCTTTTCATTGAAAAGTGGAATGAAAGAATGCTCTTCGTTGATTTCATGCATCTGGTGACCATATCTCAACTGTGTTGGATATGATCTCCTCTCTTTGGAGCAGAAACTGATCAATGCTGGTAGAGCATTGAATGTCAAAGATTGCAATCGCGGAAGCTCAATGTGAGTACCCTCTCGGTTAGCATCCTCCTCTTCCAAGAATATGATTTCTTCCATAGAGTTGCATTCTGAAACTTCTAGCTGAACAAGTTGATGAATCATTCTAATAATGGACAATGAGAACAGACTTTTCAATCTATGACAATTTGTCACTTTGATGATTCTAAGATTGCAAAAGAAATGTGGTATAGGGCCATGACAGATCAACTCCAAGTTACTCAGATTTTCTAGTTCCAATGACTCCAAGTTGGGGAAGGCTTGATGAGGAGAAACCCTTTGGACAAAGTCAATTATGCATCCAATTTCAGCACTCCTTTTAATGGTTAGATATTTCAGCTGTGGAAAGCCTTCTGTGTCCAAATCATACAGAACATTCTTGAAACCCCAAGTTTCATCCAAGGCCAAATTTTCAGCTGCTGCTATTAGTGCTTTGATCCCTCGGTCAAATTGAATACTCCTATTGAGATGGAGTTTCAATGTTTGTGGAATATCATTTCCATCCCAGTACCAGATATTTCCAACATGAATCCTGAACTTTATGAGACTTTTAAAGAACAAGTCCACTGGCCAAGCTCTACCATCACGAACAGTTAAGTCTAACGTCTCCAAATGATGCAAGGCACTCAGCTCACTCAAACTAGCATTAGGGCTTTGATTGGTTTGTCCAGCGACATCCCAATCAACATAAGTATTCCCCATTTTCAACTCTTGTAGGCTTTTCAAGCTTGATATAACACCAGGGGCAATCACTTTTAGATCAAAACAACTATTTAAATCCAACAACTGTAGACGATGGAGTTGTCCAAACTGTATTTGCAACTCTTTGATTGTAGACCTGTTGAGCTTAAGAATTTCTAAATTTGTGAGCTCTCCAACTACGGCCATATCTCCCAAAAGGCATCCAGACAAACCCAAGGCTCGAAGGTTTTTCCACAAACCAATACTTGGAGGTGGGGAAAGAATGTTCAAATTTCCAGATACATCTAGAACTTTTAGTTGTTTCGTCCCCTCAAAGAAATGTTTTGGGATTATAGGATAGTTCAGGTCATTGCCAAGCTGTATCACAAGCAATTGCAGCTCCGGAGCCTCCAACTTTTCTGGAAGGTTATTAAAATAACAAAAAGGCATGAAGATTTTATGGCACCTTTTGAGTTCATCAAGCTCAGGCCATTCTTCTAAAATAGAACCAACTTTTAGGCTAAACACATTTTGATCCTTGGATGCAATTGAAATGGCAACTTCACGAACTACATCATGCATTTTCACGCTATCCACTTTATCTTCAAGCAAAAGACAAGAGGCCTTCAGGTCACTGGTTAATGTATGAATTCTATTTCTAACACCTTCCAAGGTATCAACACCTTTGAATAATCTCAATCCCATGCTAATCAGAAGCAACTGATACTTCCAAACATAGGAATGACGTAGAAGTCCAATAAGCAAGAATAATGACTTGGCCTCTTCATTTTCTAACTGATTGTAACTCAACTCCAAAGCATTAAAAACTTTTGCATGCCTTCCTTCTTTATCAAATCGTTCCAGCTGCTTCAAGGCATCCTTCCAACCATAAACATTCTTATTCTGCAAGGCCTTAGCTACTGAAACAATCAAAACTGGTAAACCTGCACATCTTTTTGCAACTTCAATTGCTACTGCTTGCAATTTACGATCTTTGACAACATCTCCTGCCATCTTCTCAAATAAATTCCAAGCCTCTTCTTCTTGTAAAACTTCAAGTGGAAAATCCTTTTGGGCACCCATCTTACTGGTAAGTACATCCAAATTTCTAGATGTCAGCAATACTTTGCATCCCTTATGATCATCACCAAGAGGAATTCCTACTCTTTTCAAACTGAGTTCATTCCAAATATCATCAAGTATAACAAGAATCCTCTCCTCTCTTCTTATTCTCTCCCGCAATTTAATTGCTCTACTATCAACTGTGTCTTCAGTAAACTTCAGACCCAACAATTCTGCAATTTGCTGTTGAATTTGTTTCTCATCTGGATTCGGTGATACCGCTGCCATAACCACCATATCAAACAACTTATCTTCCTGACATTACCTTGCAACTTCCATAGCTAGCGTGGTTTTTCCCACACCACCAGCACCCCATATTCCAATCACATAGACATTTGCATCCTTCAGTGTCTACATAATCTCCTTTATAGTTAAATTTCTAGATTCAAGAGGGTTGTAATCTTTCAGATGTTTTGCAGTCCCTAGACCTTGTGGAGTGGGACAACAAGAGACACCATCAAATTTCCCTCTTGCCTCAATTTTTTCAGCTTCAAGTGTCATCTTGTTGGCTCTCCTACTAAGTTGGTGGCGCAACCATAAATTTGGTAAAGCCCTATTTGTGCACCTTGTCTTGGCGTGGCCTTCCTCCTCAAAATGCTTATTTGCATCTTCAATTACCTTTGTCACTTCAGCCAACCAATTTTTGACATCAGTTTCGATTTCTTCAGCATTCATCTTCCATGCTTCATTGACAGAATGTTGCACTCTGTCTTTAGCCCCTTGCAGCCTTTCAACTTGGGTTTTGAGATTGTCAATATTGCTTTTGTAGCAAAACAAATAACCCAGTTGGCGTCCAATTGGTTCCACAGTGTACTCAGCAACTTTCCCAGCAATTGATAGAACAATCTCCATTCTCAATTCCCAGTGTGAACTCTGCTCTCCTTGGCTGATCAAGCAGTGGATACAAAGTCTAATGAAAATAATGAAGATTTATTATTATCATTATTGGGAACAGTATTGGGAACAATTACAAAAAAAATTTAAAAAGATGTAATTTTGAAAAACTTACCCCTCCAGAAAATGTTGTCAGGCCAGAGCAAGCAGAAACAACAGCACAAGTGTCAGCTTGTTTTCTCCCACCTTATTTAGGAATGAAGCAAATTAGAACACATCAACATGTCACAAGTCCTGTTAAACCTTAAAGGAAGTATCTCTTTATTCAAATGGCACGAGTTGGTTTCTGATTTCTAGCTTATTCCATTATCAGTTTGAAAGCAAAGTATATATAATGCAATGTAATAATGTGGTGTAATCAAAATTGAAGTCATTTAAGAAAGTAGAAGTCTTGCATTTATTGTAGTGCTTCAAGAAGTGTAGATTTGTTAAATTGGGTAGTATTCAGTCTTTTTATCATAACTTTGTCTAAAACAATCTGATTCATACATAGTTAGTGACACTGAAAAATAGACTTATTTATTTTTTCAACAAGTCATAACTCGTGATTAGATTCTAAGAAAGTGGAGAGTTTTGAAGCTTTAAAGTGACGCCTTGAAAGTTGTAGCTTTGGGAGTTGTAATTTCTTATAATCAGCTATATGTATTTATTTTTCCATTTATGTTTTCTTGTGAAATGTGTTATTTGGAGGTTATGAATAACTTCTATCAAGTGAAGGAATGTAGACTTGAATATTTAAATATTTTGATAATACATTTGAGAATAGAGATAATATATTTATCTTTTGATCCTAACTTTATGAAGTGGAATTTAGCATCCCTTTGTGTTTCCTTTCTCCTATTTCTTCCATCATCATTCGGTATCATAGCACAAAGGGGATGCTTGGGAGTAAGAACACAAAAGGGAATTTAGTATCCCCTTTGTGTTCTTATTTAAAGCTACAACTTTCAAGGCATCACTTTAAAACTTTAGAACTCTCCCCTTGCTTAAAATCTGATAACCAATTATCATTTGTTGAAAAGATAAGTAAGTCTATTTTTTAATGCCACCAACTATGCATGAATCGAACTATTCTAGATAAAGTTATGATAAAAATACTAAACATTGTATTCACAAATCTACACTTCTTGAAGCACTACAATAAATGCAAAGCCTTCTACTTTCTTGAATAACTTCAATTTTGATTAGACCCATTATTACACTACATCAATATATGAGATTCAAAACAAGATATAGCAAATGGCCATTTAATTTATATATATCTGCATTAATGGGTTGTTTTGGTTTTCTAACATACAAAAAAAGAAAGAACATTTAAGATATAAAATTTATTAGTTACACCTTTGTTCTAGCTCTACCCCTGGCCCCTTGCATAAAGAATTTGTGCCATCCATTAAATTGGAAAAGGAGGAATAATAATCACTAGCTATTTAGGTATCCACATAGAGTTTATTTAAATCTTTCTACTATATAAAAAAAGTTTTATTATTTAGCATGAGAAAAATCATATGTTCTGAAGATACATATACTTAATTAGTGAATAATCACAGATAAATTAATCAATGCGATAGAGCATGCAAAATTATATATCGAATAGTGTTGACAATTATATATGTTCTAGTTTGAACTAAGATAACAGAATCAAAATGGAAAACAATATATTTAGAGAAAGAAGGGAACTGTGAAAGGTTATTATATTTGTACCTGTTCAGCTGGACGAAACCATTGGAGTTGCTCTATCTTTTTGGACTCTTGAATCACTGGACTTCACACTTGTCAAATTAAAGACATGCAAATTGATATATGCAACACTAGGCTTCAGAGTACTAGAGAGTAGATAAACATGAGAAGAGCCCGAATATGTGAACTCTAGGCTAAAGAGAAATTCTAGACTTTGTAGTTGCATATATCACATTGGTACTTTTAATTTTTTAAAATAATTTCATTATTTCTAAAGATATTCTGTCTCTATCACCTTTACAAAAGAATATTTGCCAGCTCGGTGAAGATACTTTTCCTAAACATCAAAGTTTCAATTATCATGATGGGTTCCTACACTTTCCCAAGAGTATATCAAATTACAGTTTTTTGTATATACTTTCTTAGAAATAATTTGTTTATTTCGTGTGTTCCAAGATTAATACCCATATATATTTAACCCGTTTCTCCAGTTTTTCTGCAATATACGGTGTCATTTTTTCTTGTAATGCTTTTTTCTCTGGACAAGTCTTTTTTATTTTTATGAAGTCTTTTCTTATAATTGATTGTAAAAGACAGATTCAAATCTTATTTGCTTTATTCTTAGTAAAGAAAAAAAAAATCTTCTTGCTTTACAGCTACATCGATCTCATGATCTCATATATATATCAATAGTGTCTCCCATTATTGCATGGTGTTGGTCCCATGTGGATTAAATTATTTCATCATTGGATAAAAAGTGTTAAGAAAGTCCAGAGTTTTCCATTGTTAATGTCTTTTTAGGTGCATCAACGTATTTTATGCTTTCCATGACATTGTCGATATTGGAGTTATCCCAGTAGGCTTGAACATCAATGGTTGCAAGCAAAGCATGTCCTGAATTCCATTATTTGCATAATAAAAGACAGCCCATTCACATCTCAAATACTGTTTTAGCCAGCAAACAAAATATTTGGCCCCAAGTCTCAATATTCGTGAAGTAGTACTACATGCACAAATCAAATAATAACATAACACTCCTCACTGTCTCACAAAAGACCGAAACTTCAGGACTTAACACTTTGTTGAGGAACAATGGAAGAGGTACCTATAGGCTATAGGGATAAACACTTTCTTCCAAAAGTCATTCGGTGTGTTTATGAAGGGTCGTATTGTTTTTAAAAGTCATCTTCTTTCTAATGGTAGAGAGGTATGTCATTATACCTAACTTTGAGTCCCCTTCCACACACCAAATTCATGCTCAACAATAATGGAACAAAGTCACGAGAGCTCTCTAAAAAATCAATGCAAGTTGATGAATTAAGATCCATGAAATTGTGCCTTCGCGAAGGAAATCATCAAGAAAAACCAAGTATAATAACTTGGAGAAGATAATCTCCCACCTACAACAGTTCAAGCTGCAATGCAAAAAATTAGACTAGAGTAAACCAAGTGTGTCACACTCACACCTATTGTTTGTACTAAGACTACTTATGATAATCATTGTATAGAAGTTGTTTATAAAANTTTTTATTTTTATGAAGTCTTTTCTTATAATTGATTGTAAAAGACATATTCAAATCTTATTTGCTTTATTCTTGGTAAAGAAAAAAACAATCTTCTTGCTTTACAGCTACATCGATCTCATGATCTCATATATATATCAATAGTGTCTCCCATTATTGCATGGTGTTGGTCCCATGTGTATTAAATTATTTCATCATTGGATAAAAAGTGTTAAGAAAGTCCAGAGTTTTCCATTGTTAATGTCTTTTTAGGTGCATCAACGTATTTGATGCTTTCCATGACATTGTCGATATTGGAGTTATCCCAGTAGGCTTGAACATCAATAGTTGCAAGCAAAGCATGTCCTGAATTCCATTATTTGCATAATAAGAGACAGCCCATACACATCTCAAATACTGTTTTAGCCAGCAAACAAAATATTTGACCCCAAGTCTCAATATTCGTGAAGTAGTACTACATGCACAAATCAAATAATAACATAACACTCCTCACTGTCTCACAAAAGACCGAAACTTCAGGACTTAACACTTTGTTGAGGAACAATGGAAGAGGTACCTATAGGCTATAGGGATAAACACTTTCTTCCAAAAGTCATTCGGTGTGTTTATGAAGGGTCGTATTGTTTTTAAAAGTCATCTTCTTTCTAATGGTAGAGAGGTATGTCATTATACCTAACTTTGAGTCCCCTTCCACACACCAAATTCATGCTCAACAATAATGGAACAAAGTCACGAGAGCTCTCTAAAAAATCAATGCAAGTTGATGAATTAAGATCCATGAAATTGTGCCTTCGCGAAGGAAATCATCAAGAAAAACCAAGTATAATAACTTGGAGAAGATAATCTCCCACCTACAACAGTTCAAGCTGCAATGCAAAAAATTAGACTAGAGTAAACCAAGTGTGTCACACTCACACCTATTGTTTGTACTAAGACTACTTATGATAATCATTGTATAGAAGTTGTTTATAAAATTATTGGAATCATAGTTCGTACCTTTTCTTCCATAAAGAGCTGTTGTGGGACTGGTTTGAATAGTAAGATCTTTGAGCTGCAGCAAATCTTTGGCCACTGAAGCTGGAAAGACATAGCTGAGCATTGGACAATCTTCAACATACACTTTCTCTAAACTTTGAAAGTTGAAAGTCCCTTGAAGATCTGTGTTATTCCATATCTGCTTCAGTTTTGGTAGCTGGACTAAACTTAGAATTTTCAATTGGATGCTCTTCCCAGTGGATGATATTTTATCATTTGGCTCTCGGAGTTCAAAAATTCCCTCCACGGAATTGCAATTGCTGACTGTCAAAGTCTCTAGATCATGCAGATTTCTAACAATGGAAGCAGGGAAGATAGTCACCAATTTCTCACAATATTTTATCTCAATGCTCTTCAGTTTACAGAAGGAATTTGCAATAACTTGTTGGTTCCATATTGTCGTCAAGCTAACAATCTGGTTAATTATCATTGTCTCCAATTTTGGGAATGAGACCTGCATATATACAATACTACATTGAACTACTGTATCTGTATATCAGGAAAATGAAAATCTTCAAATTTAACAAGACAATAAGATATAAATATGAAGAATAAGAAGCATTAGAGTGATGGTTATATAAAGAGTATGATTGTCACTATGTTTTGAATATCTTCTTGTTTGACATCTTTTCCTTATCATTGAGGATATTGTAAAACTAATCATCATCAATTTATGGATTTAATGCCTGTTAATTAGTTTGCAACATTTTCATAGTTCATACCTTCTCATTGAAAAGTGGAACCACGAAAGAAGATGGGTTGTCTCCTTCATTAATCTGTTTAGCCTCACTGGAATTGAAACTGATGAGTGCAGGTAGCCCTTGTATTGTCAGAGAGCACAATTCAGAAAACTCTGCTCCTCCTGAGAGTACCATTGTCTCTAAGAGGCTACATTCTGAAACTTCTATTTCAGCAAGACTGGAAAGGGCTTTAGACATGGAACTTGTGAAGAGACATTTCAATTTGTGGCAGTATTGAACTTTGATGACTCTTAGTTTACAAAATGATTCCTGTGTTAGAGAACCATGACATATATGCTCCAAATTGCTTAGATTGTAAAGAGACAATGTCTCCAAGTTGGGGAAAGCATAAAGAGGACGGCCTGAGCTCGCTGCTATACTTTCAATTTCACCATTGTTTTGAATAGTGAGATGATTTAGTAGAGGAAAACCATCCCCATGCAAATCATAGAGAACATCCTTAACACCATTCAGCTCATCTAAGGACAAATCATCAACATGTTTCAGCATCATTTTGATCCCGCGCTCTAATTGAATGCTCCTGTTGAGCTTGAGTTTCAATGTTTTGGACTCATAAACACCACCCCAGCTCCACGCATCTCCAATAAAAATCCTGAACCTTTCTAGCTTTTCAAAGAACAAGTCCACCGGCCAAACCTGAGCATCTGGAATAGGCAAGTCTATAGTTGTCAAATGATGCTGCAACTCGCCCAGCTCATTCAAACTAGCATTTGTGTTTCCTTCAACCTCAACCTCCCAATTGACAAAGCCATTTCCCATATACAACTCTTCTAGGCTTGTCAAGTTTGATATAACTTTGGGTGGAATCACTTTGAGATAGTAGCAACCATCCAAATCCAACAATCTCAACTGATACAGCTTTCCAATTTCTCTTGGCAGTTCTTGGATAGTGGATTTGGATAGGCTAAGGATTTGTAAGTTTGTGAGCTCACCAACCATTGCTATGTCTTCCAAGTTGCATTGGTACAAGTATAATGCACTAAGGATTTTCAGGAAACCAAGACTCCTAGGTGGCTTTGGAGTACAATCCATGCCACATATATCCAAGACTTCAAGATTTCTGGTCTCCTCAAAAAAGGAATCAGGGATCTGCATATAGCTACCTGGATTTTCTAGCGTAAGTACTTGTAACTCTGGACTTTCCAGTTTTTCTGGAAGGGAAGGCATATAACACCAAGGTAAGAAGATTTGCTTGCACTTCTCGAGACGATCCCTCTCTGGCCATTTTTTCAGTTCAGAATAAACTTTCAAGCTGAAAGCTCTCTGATCCCGGGTTGCCAATGAAACAGCAGCTTCCCGGACTACATCATGGATTGCAACCCATCTCTTTTGATCCTCAATTAACAGACTCTTATCCTTAAGCTCATTGGTCAATGTATGAAGCCTATTTCTTGCATCTTCTAAAGTTTCAACATCTTTAAATAAGCCTAGCCCCACACTGAAAATTAACAAGTCATACTTGTAGAGATAATAGCGCCCTTGAAGAGCAATAAGCAAGAACAGTGACTTTTCCTCACTTTCTAAACTAGTGTAACTTAGTTCCACAGCTGAGTACACTTTTTCATGCATACCTTGTTTGTCAAATCTTTCCAGCTTTTTCAAGGCATCCTTCCAAGCATATACTTCCTTATTTCTCAATGCCTTAGCAACAGTAACAATTAAAACAGGCAAACCTGCACACCGCTTCACTATTTCAGTTGCAATGGATTGCCTACGAGGATCTTTCACAATATCTCCAGCCATCTTCTCAAATAAACTCTGAGCCTCATCTTCTTGTAGCAGTTCTAGTGGAAAACCCTTTTGAATTCCCATTTCACTTTTTAATACATCCAGATTTCTAGATGTTACCAATAATTTGCATCCCTTGTGTTCATTGCCCAATGGAATTCCAAAAAGTCCCAAATCAAATTCTCCCCAAATATCATCAACTATGACAAGAAGGCTTTTCTCTTTCTTTATTCTCTGCCTCAATATGTCTGCTCTTCCCACCTCACTACTCACGTTAAATGTCAGACCCAAGAAATCTGCAATTTCTTTTTGAACTCGTTCCACATTTGGATTCTCAGTTATGGTTGTCATAACCACAGCATCAAACAAGTTCTTTTCCTTTGCTTGCCTTTGAACTTCTTTGGCTAGTGTAGTTTTGCCTACACCACCTAACCCCCATACTCCAATTGTGTGGATACTATTATCCTTCAGTGTCTCCATAATTTCCTTGATAGTGTTTGTTCTTGATTCAAGGGCACTGTAATCTTTTACACTTTCTGCAATCCTCAAACCTTGCGGGACAGCACGGTAAGCAACACGATCAAATTTGCCTTCTGTCTGTATTTCTGTCATTTCCTGTGTCATCTTTGAAGCTTTTCGACTAATCTGGTGCCGTTGCCACAAATGTAGGCAAGAACCTTTGCCTTCATCTCCATAGATCACATTTGCTTCTCCAACCATCTCATCCACTTTATTTAACCAGTCCTTCACATCAGTTTCAATTTCTTGAGCATTCCATGTTGCTTCTTTAGTCTCATGTTCCACCCTCTCTTTGGCCTTCTGCAGCTTCTCCACTTGGGTTTTGAGGTTCTTTACATTTCTGCCAAAGAAAATCAGGTAACCCACTTGACGTGCAACTGGTGCAACCGCATACTCAGCAATTTTTCCAGCAATACTAATAAGAATGTCCATTTTCTATTCTCGGATTATACAAATTCTCTGACTTCACCCTGTTACGAACAAAACAAATTGAAAGATAATTGAAAATCAGTAGTTCAACAGGGGGTTTACTGTTATCTCTACATTAATTCCTTCTATGATATTTGAACTTTTTAATTAACAAACTGACATAACAAAACTAAATAAATACTCAGGAAAAACATTCTAGAGATTATCAAAAATATGCATTATGCATTTTTAACCAAATGCAATGTTCAGGACATTATGCATTACCAAAAAATGTAAACCATTGCATTACATTTACGTCTTAAAATTTCATGCCTACACCAAAATGCTAGCTTAAATGGTAGAATATTTTATTATAAGACATTTTTCTTGTGAAAACATATAATGATTTTTAAAGAGCACTAAAAAAATAAAATGAAAGAAAGAAACAAAGAAAAGTGTATGTAATTAATTATTAAATTATATTTTTAACAGCATTTTGTTCATACTCTTTTTCCTTAGTCATTACCAATATTTTTCTAATTACTTTCTTCCTTTTCTATAAATTTTTTTGAATATATGTTGTAACATGGAAAATATCACAATTGAAATTTCAAGGAATGGCAGTAGTAATTTCCGTTTAAGAAAATTTATTGCTGCTGGCTAGAAATAGAATGAATTTCTTAGTGCATATATAAAAATGCATAGTAGATATTAAATATTATCTTAAGAAAATATTTTGAGAAAGTTCTTATATTAGCTTAGCCCTTGATTATTTTTAAAGGTTAAAATTACCACACTTTATTCTCTATAATACAAAGTGTACTCTAGAGGATCCAAATCTTTCAAAAAAAAAAAAAAAGTCTTATATAAATTATTTTTATCCCAACTTTTTTAGGAAAAATTACCAAAATGATAGCTCATGACATTATTTTTTTTTTTTTTTTTGGATGAATCAGAATTCTTATTTCACCAAAAAGAAACAAGCGCAATAAAAGTTACAAAATCACAATATCAGTACGGTTAAATGAAGAGGATAAAAACCTAGATCTAATATCACTACAAATCCTAAACAACGGAAGAATAGAGTGAGATTGAGCACGAGGAAAGGAACACAACAGAACTGAACAGAACAGAACCAAAACTAGAGAAAGAAAGGGGAACTGAATGCGTACCAGTTCAGTGGGATTTCTTCTTTGTCTTCATCTTTCAACCAGAGTATGAAAACAAAGAGTCACAGTGAATGGGAAATGTGGACTCCAGAGAAAGCCTGAATAATCATTATTATTACTGTTATCATTCACTAAACAAATGCTTGGATTAAAAATATGAGCAATCAGCATTTGGCTGGCCCTTATTTTACTGAATATAAATTTCAATTATTACTGAATATGTAAGATATTTTACAATAAACTAAGAAGACTTCATATTTAGCTGTCATTATTGATTCTACATCTCAACTAGATTATATTAAAATAATATCAACTACTTTACTTCAGATTCCTTCTATGTCAAATTTCAAACTGCTATTATATTATAGTTTTTTGTAACTTGGTAGAGTGGTCTACTTGCCTTGCCATTACATATTTTTAGGATCTGGAATTCTTTGTCTTCATTAAATGCTTTGTTTAATACAATAGACTACAAGATTCCAGTTTTCAATAATATAGAGGGGAGCTGGCATATTGAAGGAAGATAGCAGCTTTACCCTTGCATCCACTCTTTATATATACATACATACGTTTGAGAATTTGACGTGGGTTTGAAACTTTGAATGGCATTGCTTTTAGTTTTCTGCGTGTTTGTAAATGGTGGCATTTGATCTCTTACTTTCCAAGTTGTTGATTCATTTGATACTATTTTAGATCTTTCATTTTCGGTTGGATAACTTGGATTTACTCTATATCTGTTGTCATCGTTGATTACTGTGAATTCCATCTGGGTTGATGGTTGAACATTCATAAAAATAATCATTTTCTTTTGAAAAAAATTCAGTGTGAGCCAATAAAGATGATGTGGCATGCCATGTAAGTCGTCTGACATAACGGCTCAGTTAACTTTTGGATTTATTAAGGTTTAATTGAAGTAATTGAAATCATAAGAATGTAAATGAAAAAAATGTACACTTTTTTAGGACCTAAAATTTTATAAAAACTAACCAGTAACCACAATCATAAAACCACAGTTCCTTAATTTTTTTCTGTACTAAAAAATGAAGAGGGATTACAGCAGACTTAGGGTCTGTTTGATTTCTGGTTTTAAAAATTATTTTTGTTTGATTGAGGGCGGAAAGTTACAAAATTGAAAATGTCCAAACGGTGCGTTTTCGATATGCAGGGGCTACAAATGTAATTAAGCTATGTGATGTAATGCGGCCATTTTGATTTATTGTAAAATTATCTTATTCAGCAATAATTGCAATATATTTTAATAAAGGAAAATGACGGTCATCAAATTGCTGATTATTATTGTTTAATTACACAAGTTGTAGAGAGAAGGAGACTTGGAAACTATAATAATAATAATTCAGGTTTTCCCTTGAGTTCATTTTGACCTGCACTGGTTTTCCTCTTTGATGAAAAGACCATACATAAGAAAAAGATGGATGAAGAAACTCCACTGAACTGGGACAGCTGATACAGTGTAAGCTTTCAAATACCTTTTTTTTTTAGTATTTTTGCTTCTATTTTGTGCTCAATCTCACTCTATTCTGTTGGTAATGGCAGAACAGAGATCTAATAATTTGGTAATATCTATTTCACTTTTAGTTATGGAAATTTTTGGTAGTTTGTNTACATATGAAAAAGATGGATGAAGAAACTCCACTGAACTGGGACAGCTGATACAGTGTAAGCTTTCAAATACCTTTTTTTTTAGTATTTTTGCTTCTATTTTGTGCTCAATCTCACTCTATTCTGTTGGTAATGGCAGAACAGAGATCTAATAATTTGGTAATATCTATTTCACTTTTAGTTATGGAAATTTTTGGTAGTTTGTTACTCTTACTGCTTTCAAACGTCATTCAATGAGATTAGTTTTACATATAATGACTTGTAAGTCTTAAAGTGATGGTTCATAGTTCTTAGATAGTTAATCTTGTAACCAGATAAGAAACTCTTGAAATCTTCAGTTTTAATCTTCCCAATTACTTGTTGGCAATATCTACCTTAATATGCTTTATTTGTGCTCGTCGAAATGCCAGGTACCAAACACCATCTCAAATATTTGCTTGATTTATTTCATGCTCTTCAATTACTTTTTAATCATGATACTCAATATCTATTCTAAAAGAGAGTAGTGATAAATACACAATTTTTCACCAACTTAAAAGTATATAGAATATGTTTTTCCTGAGAGTTTGAGACTATTATGTCACTTCAAGTTGGAAAATTACAAAGAATTAACATAAATTGCAACAAATCCTGTTGAAGTTAAACTTCAGAGTTGAAATTAACTTTCAATTTGTTCTGTTCATAACAGGGTCAAGTCAGAATTTGTATCATCTACTTCAGCTGCTGATCTGTTGTTACTGCTACATGAAATCCTGAAGAAATTGAAACTGATGTCAAAGTCTGGTTGAGCAAAGTTGAAGAAATGGTTGGAGAGGGAAATAGTTTGTGTGAGGATGAAGGCAAGGGTTCTTGCCCAAATTTGTGTTGGCGACTCCCTCTTAGTCGAAAAGCAAAGAAGAAGACAATAGATGCACAAGGGAAATTTGATGAAGTTGCTTGCCAAGCCACGCCGGAAGGCAAAGATGACAAGGCTATACAGGAAACTAGGGATGCACTGGAAAATCCTAGTATACATGCAAATGGAGTTTGCAGCTTGTTTGAGAAGATGGCAGGAGATGTTATCAAAGATCCCATCCTGCAACCCATCACTAGCGAAATAGCGAAAAGATGTGCAGATTTGCCTGATGTTATTGTTAGTCCTGTTGCTAAGGCATTGAGCAATAAGGATATGTATGCTTGGGAGAAAGCCTTGAAGCAGCTCCAAAGATTTGACGAGGATAATATGCAAGAAAAGATTCATTCAGCTTTGGAAATAATTTACAATAGTTTAGAAAGTGATGAATTGAAGTCACTCTTCTTACTTATTGCTCTACAAGGAAGGTATTATGTCTACAAGTATGACTTACTGATTTTCAGTGTGGGCTTAGGTTTATTCAAAAATGTTCATACATTAGAGGAAGCAAGGAACAGGCTTCATACATTGACCAAAAAGCTTAAAGACTCTTGCCTATTGACTGAAGATGAAAAAGGATGGATTGCAGTGCATGACATAGTCCGTGAAGCTGCTGTCGCATTCCGGGGTCAGAAAGTTTTCAGCTTGAAAGCTTATTCCGAATTGAAAAAATGGCCAGAAAGGGATCATCTCCACAAGTGCCAGGAGATCTACTTGCCTTGGTGTTATATGGATTACCTTCCAGAAAAATTGGAAAGTCCAGAATTGCAAGCACTTGCACTAGAAAATCAAAATAGCTCCTATATGCAGATCCCTGATTCCTTTTTTGAGGAGACTAGAGAGCTTAAGGTACTTGATATAAGTGGCATGGACTGTACTCCAAAGCCACCGAAGAGTCTTGGTTTCCTGAAAAACCTTAGTGCATTATACTTGTACTATTGCAAGTTGGAAGACATAGCTATGGTTGGTGAGCTCACAAACTTACAAATCCTTAGCCTCAGCAAATCCGACATCCAAGAACTTCCAAGAGAAATTGGGCAGCTCCATCAATTGCGATTATTGGATTTGGATAAATGCTCCTATCTCAAAGTGATTCCACCCAAAGTCATATCAAGCTTGACAAGCCTAGAAGAATTGTATGTGGGAAATGGCTTTGTCAATTGGGAGATTGAAGGAAACACAAATGCTAGTCTCAAAGAGCTGGGGGACTTGCATTATTTGACATCAATAGACTTGCCTATTCCAGATGCTCAACTTTGGCCTGTGGACTTGTTCCTTACAAAGCTAGAAAGGTTTAGGATCTTTGTTGGAGAATGGCCATGGGATGGTAATTATGACTCCAAAAAATTGAAACTCAAACTCAACAGGAACATTCATTCAGATCATGGGGTTAAAATGTTGCTGAAAAATGTTGATGATTTGACCTTAGATGAATTGAATGGTGTTAAGAGTGTTCTCCATGATTTGGATAGTGATGGTTATCCTCTGCTGAAGCATCTCACTATACAAAACAATGCTGAAATCAGAGCATAGCCATAAGTTCAACAGAAACTCTTTCTGCTTTACCCAACTTGGAGTCATTGGCTCTTCACAATCTCAACAGTTTTGAACAAATATGTCACGGCCCTCTAGTGGGGGAATCCTTCAGCAAACTAAAAAACGTAGAAATAAAATTCTGTGAGAAATTAGCGATCATTTTCCCTGCTTCTGTTGTGAGAAATCTTCATCATCTAGAGAATTTAACAGTGAGCAATTGCAGTTTAGTGGAGGAGATTTTTGAAGTGCAGGAGCCAAATGAGAGAAACTCATGTGCTGAGATGAGCATCCAATTGAAAAGTCTTTGTTTAGTTCAGCTACCAAGATTGAAGCAGATATGGAATGACACAATTCTCCAAGGAACTTTCAACTTTGAAAATCTAGAGAAACTGTATGTTGAGGATTGTCCTCTCCTCAACTATGTTATTCCAACTTCAGTTGCAGAATATCTGGTGCGCCTCAAAGAGCTCAAGATACTAACCAGTCCAACAACGGTTCTCTATGGATGAAAGGTATCAACTATGAACCCAATTTCTTATTAATACCTTCTACATTTATAAACAACCTGGTTACCTCAAGATAATAAAACTACCTACACATGCAAAATATATGCGTATACAATAACATCATTAGGAAAAACAAAAACAAAACCTTTAGTCATTCTACATGCTATGAGAATATTGCTCTCACTAATCAGGTTCTCCATTAGAAATTTAAAACAGCCGTAAGGTACACATGTTTAGTAGAAAGAATAGTTGGAAGTCCTTGGGTTAAAGGAAATAAAAACATGATTTCAATAACTATGCATTCAAACTTTATATCTTTCTTGTCTATTCATTCTCTAACTCTCTTAAATACTTTATATTTGCAGGCTTTACCTCACATGAACTTTAGTTCTTCATGCAAGTTATTTTAGCTTGAATGCTAACTTGGAACAGAAAGTTGATCAGAATGAGCAACTAGTTTTTTTTTTTTTTTGGCTTCTGAAAATTCATGTATGAGCAACCACGTGTACTTGCTTGGAATGCAGCACCACAACAGGAATAGCAGGAGGCACTTCACCTGACAAGTCCTCGAGGGTTACCCGTTACCCCATAAGATAATTTATTTTAATTTTGATTGGATGATTGATTGATTAAACATTTTTTGTACTTTCGTCATTATCATTATGTGGATTAAATGACTTTATACCATTTTTTTAACTTTTTATTTATTACGGTTCCCATTTATTGCTCAGGTGTTGTCTCAACAAATATTGAACTTAATTTGACTTAGCAGGTCCACTAAAGGGGAATAAGGAAAAATAAATAAACTAAATTTCGAAAAAACAAAGCAGATATCTGAAGAAAATTTTTGTCTCAAAGATATGAAAGAATTGTCCAAAGTTCTGGAAATTCTAGTATTGTATGGCGTGGCCATGTTTTGCAACGGATGATTGATTAACTAACATGAATTTGTGGGTTCAGGCTGAGTGGATAACAAGGGGGCTGCTATGCTACACCCCCCGATGGTGAGTTGTTCACTATTTATCTGATTTTTGCAGCTTTTGTCTATTGGAATGGGAAAGAAAACCGGGTATGGACATCTTTTGTTAATTATTAAAAGGGAACTGATCTTTTATTATTAACAGAGTTAGAAATTTGCAAAGTTGCCTATCATTCTCAAGACATCGCTTCTACAAATTCTTCACTATTTCAAGCTCCAACTCTTTGTCGTCTCGAACTAGAACCTGCTCTGCTTCCCCCAAATATACTATTCAAGCATTCATCAACTTATCCCACACTCAGTTGCATCATAAATCCTCGACGTTATCACCTCCCCCTCCTGCTTCTTGTTCTTCTCCTCAGGTTTCGTAGTTGAAACCTCCGTCATTGCCGCCATCTCCTCCGCCCTCATCGCCGCCGAGAGCAGAAACGATGCACTCATTGCCAGAAAAGGGGCAACCAGCACATCTCGCCTGGAACTTTGAGATCTATCCGTAGAGTCAATATGTTAGGGCTCGATTTTTCAGCGACATCGTTTTTTAAATGGGCAGCTGGGCTAAGTAAAACGCACGTTTAACTATGCAATGGCTAACTCTGTTAATTGTCAAAAGTTTTGTGGGGGTATTATAATTAACAAAACTTGTCCACAGCCGGTTCCCATTCGCATTAATTTAAATTAGATTAGACAAAACCTGAAAAAAAAACACATCATTAACATAGAAGTCACAATCAGGGGGGTGTAGTATAGCAC
Organism: Cercis canadensis; assembly: GCA_003255065.1. Taxonomy (NCBI): domain Eukaryota; kingdom Viridiplantae; phylum Streptophyta; class Magnoliopsida; order Fabales; family Fabaceae; genus Cercis; species Cercis canadensis. The sequence continues at coordinate 291,544 of QAOA01005544.1, forward strand.
CCCCCCGGATAACAAATTGGACATATTTTATGTTTAATGTAGATTCAAAACAAATAACTTACATCATTTGACAAACCTCGTTTGTTCTACTTTGATAGGAAGTCAAATCAATTTAGAGAACACTTGCTGTAATGCATCAGCAATTCTCAACACTGACCTCAATAAAATTCCAGGAGTATGTGTGGATCTCATGTCTTTACTATCCGCATATACATGTATGTCTTAAAAGTTGTTACCTCTAAATTGATAACTTACACCTTGTCTTGTTTTCTTCAATCATTCAGGTAAATCTCAAACTTTGAGTTCTACTTTTGAAGCTTTTAGAACACACAATATAACTATGACTCAGTTGATGTGGTTGCATCATCTTTGTGCTTAATCATGCCAGAATCCACAAGAATTGGAACCTCTGCTGCAAGCCATGGAGCAAGGCCCAAGCAGAGGGCATGTGCTATACCAAATCTGGGGCTGCAAAAGAAAGGCAGGTACAGAAATATTTCGTTACATAGAACTTAGTAAAATAAACAGAGAAGGGGGTGCTCAGTAACATCTTAGAATAAAATCATAGAAAACGGAGTTCATTGCATCTCAATGGTTTTTTCTTCCTAATATCTATGCAAAGATCATAATTAGAAAAAGGAGTTCATTGCATTTCCATGATGTTAATCACATGGTTGAAACATCGTTGTGACACAACACTGAGGTCAACATAGTGAAATCCACCTTAGAGATACTGCTAAAAGAAATCATGCAACAAATTTAAGCTGTCTTCCTGTCCCTTTGAAAAAGGGGTTTAGGGATCTTTGAGCTAGCTAATTTAATGTTGAGTCCATTCTTAATTTATAAATGTGCAATCACCAAGATATATCCTAGGAAATAAATTAACATAGGTTTCCACACAGTTAATATGCAAATGTCAATGGAGATAAGGAATATTTTTCATAAACTTAGCTCTCAAGAAAGATGTTTCTGATCAAAAGTCACCATTATAAACTCACACCCACATCCTGTCCCAAAAGAGTTACAAAAACCGGATGCAAAGGGGAACTTGAGGATGCATTTAGAGGATTCAGATAAAAACTAGAACATAATCCTCCTCTTCATCTTTTCTATGTTTGGATTACTACAAATGCAACAGCATCCAGTCTTTAACCTTCAACTCAAGTTTCTTTTGAATAAATAAAAAGATAGTCACAAAACAAACAAGCTAGTTTATAGACATGGCTTCAATTTCCAAATTGATTTTATGCTCAGACAAGAACAATGGCTATATTAATACTACCAAATTCAACTTCCTCCTATACTATCTTGTTCAGAAACCTATCAACTCCAATAAGAAGCACCAATATGCACCAGAAAGAACTCAGAAAAATGTCAAACGGGTTAAAACATATAAGAATTTGAAACAACAACACATGACAATTAAAAAAGTACCAGTTTTTGGCCCAAAGTGGCTTGAAATGCACGGTCAAGCAAATCTTCCCTCCTCTATACATCTGAAAAACCGATCAAAAACACAAAATTTCAAACACCTAAATAGACAAAAACTAGAAATTTGGAAACTTTATGATAGGAAAACCAAAATTGACCTTCTGGGTCTTGCCATCGAGCTGAGGGAGCTCAAGTTCGGGTGAGGTGGAAGGGTATGTGACAGGGATATCGAATTGGAGGTCGAATTCATACTTGAGGAGGTTGTAGACGTACCAGCATTTGCCGGTCCAACGCGTCCCCTCGGGATTGGCAGCGGAGATCCGGAACCAATCGTTGTCGTTGGACTTGTTCATCTGGGTGTAGGTAATCAGAGCCTTGTACTCCTCCTTCAGTCTATGCGTCCATGCTGCTCCGTCCCTTGGGCCCGCTTTCGTTGTTAGCAGAGGGATTTGAGTCAGCGTCGATTTTGTGTTCGGGTCCCAACCTTCCATTCTCTTTCTCTCTTGCTTCCCCCTAACCTAGATTTTGACTCATATGATGATCTTTGATTCTCTACTGTTTTCGCTGCGTTTTCCTTCCCCGCTTAAGAGTTCGGTGTCGGGGGTGATTCTACTGTGGTACCTTTACCAAATAAAAGAGGTTTGTGTACCCGGGGTAAGGTCTATCAATTAGGACCATTGATTAGCCAATATCAAATGTTTTTTTCAGCCGTTAGATGCATAATAGGCAACCGAACACTAAAAGGAAAAAATAAAAAATAAAAGTCTCCTTTATACATCTAAAGAAATTTTTTTAAGAAATTTATTTTTAAGGAGCTCAAATAAAAAAATAATTAGATGAATTTTAAAATTATACTTTTTTTTTACTTTAATTATGGTATATAGTTGTATTTTATAAATGGTTACTATTTATAGTTATGCCTGCTCAATAATTATCATAATTTTAATAGTCATACATTAGCCACTAGAAATCATGAAATAGCCATTCATCATATAAATTTTAAATGGTCACTAGTCAGTGATTATAGTTAAAAAAAAAAGTATAACTTTTGAAATTTATCTAAAATTCTTTTTATTTGAATTCTTATAAAATAATTATCTTGTTGTTGCCCAAGTTAAAGTGAGAAGGTGAATTAGGTTGGTACGCAGCGAGGTTGGAGATGAAGTAGGATACCTGCATAATAAGGCACGTGACCTGAGAAACCCAGAATTTGACATCCAAGTTAATGAGTGCACCGAGCTATAAAAAAAAAAAAAGAGTAATATAAAGTGTCTAAAAAGTGTGCATATTTATAAAAGCCTGATATTAATAGTGGTGCAGACGGGTAGGATTTTTAAGAGACAAATTGAGCCTGTGAAGTACTTGGGGCGAATGCTCATAATGGGTATAAACATGTCTAAAACTCAAATTTCTTGAGTTTTTAATTGAAAGTCGCTCTCTCAAGGCCAATTTAAGTTACTAGAAGTCTTTCAGTATAATCTAGAAGTCTTTTAGTATATGCAGGTCTCATTCCCCCAATTGGAGACAATGATAATTAGCCAGATTGTTAGCTTGACGACAATATGGAACCAACAAGTTATTGCAAATTCCTTCTGCAAACTAAAGAGCATTGAGATAAAATATTGTGAGAAATTGGTGACCATCTTCCCTGCTTCCATTGTTAGAAATCTGCATGATCTAGAGACTTTGACAGTCAGCAATTGCAATTCAGTGGAGGGTATTTTTGAACTCCAAGAGCCAAATGATAAAATATCATCCACTGGGAAGAGCATCCAATTGAAAAGTCTAAGTTTAGTCCAGCTACCAAAACTGAAGCAGGTATGGAATAACACATACCTTCAAGGGACTTTCAACTTTCAAAGTTTAGAGAAAGTGTATGTTGAAGATTGTCCAATGCTCAGCTATGTCTTTCCAGCTTCAGTGGCCAAAGATTTGCTGCAGCTCAAAGATCTTACTATTCAAACCAGTCCCACAACAGCTCTTGATGGAAGAAAAGGTACGAACTATGATTCCAATCACTTTATAAACAACTTCTATACAATGATTATCATAAGTAGTCTTAGTACAAACAAGAGGTGTGAGTGTAACACACTTGGGTCACTCTAGTCTAATTTTTTGCATTGCAGCTTGAACTCTTGCAGGTGGGAGATGATCTTCTCCAAATTATTATACTTGGTTTTTCTTGATGATTTCCTTCGCGAAGGCACAATTTCATAGATCTTTATTCATCAACTTGTATTGATTTTTTAGAGAGCTCTCGTGACTTGGTTCCATTATTGTTGAGCATGGATTTGGTGTGTGGAAGGGGACTCAAAGTTAGGTATAATGACATACCTCTCTACCATTAGAAAGAAGATGACTTTTAAAAACAATACGACCCTTCATAAACACACCGAATGACTTTTGGAAGAAAGTGTTTATCCCTATAGCCTATAGGTACCCCTTCCATTGTTTCTCAACAAAGTGTAAGTCCTGAAGTTTCGGTGTTTTGTGAGACATTGAGGAGTGTTATGTTATTATTTGATTTGTGCATGTAGTACTACTTCACGAATATTGAGACTTGGGGTCAAATATTTTGTTTGCTGGCTAAAACAGTATTTGAGATGTGTATGGGCTGTCTTTTATTATGCAAATAATGGAATTCAGGACGTGCTTTGCTTACAACCATTGATGTTCAAGCCTACTGGGATAGCTCCAATATCGACAATGTCATGGAAAGCATGAAAACTCTGGACTCTCTTTAACACTTTTTATCCGATGATGAAATAATTTAATACACATGGGACCAACACCATGCAATAATGGGAGACACTATATATATATATAAGTAAAATCATTTTTTAGTCCTTAAAAAATGCAGTTAATGACAAATTTGTCTTTTAAAAAATTTTGATGACAAATTAGTCATTGAATTATTATTCCGTCGGATAATTAGTCTTTTGGCAAAGTTTCGTTTATGATATTTAAGGACCAATTTATCCAACAGAATAATAATTCAATGACCAATTTGTCACTGAAAATTTTTAAAAGACGAATTTGTTAATGACTGTATTTTTCAAGAATTAAAAAAAAAGGTTTTACTATATATATATATATATATGAATGAGATCATGAGATTGATGTAGCTGTAAAGCAAGAAGATTCTTTTTTTTTTCTTTTCTAAGAATAAAGCAATAAGATTTGAATTTGTCTTTTACAATCAATTATAAGAAAAGACTTCATAAAAATAAAAATAAAAACTTGTCCAGAGACAAAAGCATTACAAGAAAAAATGACACCGTATATTGCAGAAAAACTGGAGAAACAGGTTAAATATGGGTATTAATCTTGGAACACACGAAATAAACAAATTATTTCTAAGAAAGTATATACAAAAAACTGTAATTTGATATACTCTTGGGAAAGTGTAGGAACCCATCATGATAATTGAAACTTTGATGTTTAGGAAAAGTATCTTCACCGAGCTGGCAAATATTCTTTTGTAAAGGTGATAGAGACAGAATATCTTTAGAAATAATGAAATTATTTTAAAAAATTTAAAAGTACCAACGTGATATATGCAACTACAGAGAGTCTAGAATTTCTCTTTAGCCTAGAGTTCACATATTCGAGCTCTTCTCATGTTTATCTACTCTCTAGTCTGAAGCCTAGTGTTGCATATATCAATTTGCGTATCTTTAATTTGACAAGTGTGAAGTTCAGTGATTCAGAGTCCAAAAGATAGAGCAACTCCAATGGTTTCGTCCAGCTGAACAGGTTCAAATATAATAACCTTTTACAGTTCCCTTCTTTCTCTAAATATATTGTTTTCCATTTTCATTCTGTTATCTTAGTTCAAACTAGAACATATATAATTTTGCATAAGTTAAGCAAAAGGTTCATACATCAATTATCAAAACCTCTTTCAACGCAGTACCTGAAATTTTTCAACACAATTCGATATATAATTTTGCATGCTCTATCACATTGATTAATTTATCTGTGATTATTCACTAATTAAGTATATGTATATGATTTTTCTCATGCTAAATAATAAAAACTTTTTTTATATAGTAGAAAGATTAAAATAAATTATATATGTGGATACCTAAATGGCTACTAGCTAGTGATTATTATTTTTCATTTTCCAATTTAATAAATGACACTGTTTGATATAAAATTATTTATGGATCTTCACCTAATAACTTACGCTTTTAGGATGAAACGGTTTTTGACATAATATCAAATCATTCTTGGGCTTTCATTTAATAGTTTAAGTTTGGGACTAGGTAGAGCTAGAACAAAGGTATAACTAATAAATTTTATATCTTAAATGTTCTTTATTTTTTTGTATATTAGAAAACCAAAGCAACCCATTAATGCAGATATATAGAAATTAAATGGCCCTTTGGTATATCTTGCTTCACATGTAATATATTGATGTAATGCAATAACGGGTCCAATCAAAATTGAAGTCATTCAAGAAGTGGAAAACCTTGCATTTATCATAGAGCTTCAAGAAGTGCAGATTTGATGAACTGATAGTGTTTAATGTTTCTATCATAATTTTATCTAAAACAATGTGATTCATACATGGTTAGTGGTATTAGAAAATAGACTTATTTGCATGAATCTCATTGTTCTAGACACTGAACACTGCCCAGTTCAGCAAATTTGTACTTCTTGAAGCATTACAATGAATGTAATGTCTTTTACTTTCTTGAATGACTTTAATTTTGATTAGACCAACTGATAGTGTTTAATGTTTCTATCATAATTTTATCTAAAACAATGCGATTCATACATGGTTAGTGGCATTAGAAAATAGACTTATTTGCATGAATCTCATTGTTCTAGACATTGAACACTGCCCAGTTCAGCAAATTTGTACTTCTTGAAGCATTACAATGAATGTAATGTCTTTTACTTTTTTGAATGACTTTAATTTTGATTAGACCCCATTATTATATTACATCATATATACTTTGCTTTCAAACTGATAATGGAATAAGCTATAAATCAGAAACCAACTCGTGCCATTAGAAGAAAGAGATACTTCCTTTAAGGTTTAACAGGACATGTTAATGTGTTCTAATTTGCTTCATTCCTAAATAGGTGGGAGGAAACAAGCTGACACTTGTGCTGTTGTTTCTGCTTGCTTTACTCTGACAACATTTTCTGGAGGGGTAAGGTCTTCAAAATTACATATATATATATATATATATATATATATATAATGTTTTGTAATTGTTCCCAATACTGTTCCTAATAATGATAATAATAAATCTTCATTATTTTCATTAGACTTTGTATCCACTGCTTGATCAGCCAAGGAGAGCAGAGTTCACACTGGGAATTGAGAATGGAGATTGTTCTATCAATTGCTGGGAAAGTTGCTGAGTACACTGTGGAACCAATTGGACGCCAACTGGGTTATTTGTTTTGCTACAAAAGCAATATTGACAATCTCAAAACCCAAGTTGAAAGGCTGCAAGGGGCTAAAGACAGAGTGCAACATTCTGTCAATGAAGCATGGAAGATGAATGCTGAAGAAATCGAAACTGATGTCAAAAATTGGTTGGCTGAAGTGACAAAGGTAATTGAAGATGCAAATAAGCATTTTGAGGAGGAAGGCCACGCCAAGACAAGGTGCACAAATAGGGCTTTACCAAATTTATGGTTGCGCCACCAACTTAGTAGGAGAGCCAACAAGATGACACTTGAAGCTGAAAAAATTGAGGCAAGAGGGAAATTTGATGGTGTCTCTTGTTGTCCCACTCCACAAGGTCTAGGGACTGCAAAACATCTGAAAGATTACAACCCTCTTGAATCTAGAAATTTAACTATAAAGGAGATTATGTAGACACTGAAGGATGCAAATGTCTATGTGATTGGAATATGGGGTGCTGGTGGTGTGGGAAAAACCACGCTAGCTATGGAAGTTGCAAGGTAATGTCAGGAAGATAAGTTGTTTGATATGGTGGTTATGGCAGCGGTATCACCGAATCCAGATGAGAAACAAATTCAACAGCAAATTGCAGAATTGTTGGGTCTGAAGTTTACTGAAGACACAGTTGATAGTAGAGCAATTAAATTGCGGGAGAGAATAAGAAGAGAGGAGAGGATTCTTGTTATACTTGATGATATTTGGAATGAACTCAGTTTGGAAAGAGTAGGAATTCCTCTTGGTGATGATCATAGGGGATGCAAAGTATTGCTGACATCTAGAAATTTGGATGTACTTACCAGTAAGATGGGTGCCCAAAAGGATTTTCCACTTGAAGTTTTACAAGAAGAAGAGGCTTGGAATTTATTTGAGAAGATAGCAGGTGATGTTGTCAAAGATCGTAAATTGCAACCAATAGCAATTGAAGTTGCAAAAAGATGTGCAGGTTTACCAGTTTTGATTGTTTCAGTAGCTAAGGCTTTGAAGAATAAGAATGTTTATTGTTGGAAGGATGCCTTGAAGCAGCTGGAACGATTTGATAAAGAAGGAATGCATGCAAAAGTTTATAATGTTTTGGAGTTGAGTTACAATCAGTTAGAAAATGAAGAGGCCAAGTCATTGTTCTTGCTTATTGGACTTCTACGTCATTCCGATATTTCGAAGCATCAGTTGCTTCTGATTAGCGTGGGATTGAGATTATACAAAGGTGTTAGAAATAGAATTCATACATTAACCAGTGACCTGAAGACCTCTTGTCTTTTGCTTGAAGATGAAGTGGATAGCGTGAAAATGCATGATGTAGTTCGTGAAGTTGCCATTTCAATTGCATCCAAGGATCAAAGTGTGTTTAGCCTATAAGTTGGTTTTATTTTAGAAGAATGGCCTGAGCTTGATCAACTCAAAAGGTGCCATCAAATCTTCATGCCTTTTCGTTATTTTAATAACCTTCAAGTAAAGTTGGAGGCTCCGGAGCTGCAATTGCTTGTGATAGGGTCTGGCAATGACCTGAATTTTCCTAAAATCCCAGAACATTTCTTTGAGGGGATGAAAGAACTAAAAGTTGTAGTTGTAATTGGATTGAGCATTCTGTCTCCACCTCCAAGTATTGGTTTGCTGAAAAACCTTCGAACCTTGGGTTTGTCTGGATGCCTTTTGGGAGATATGGCCGTAGTTGGAGAGCTCACAAATTTAGAAATTCTTAAACAGCTCTTCAATCAAAGAGTTGCAAATACAGTTTGGACAACACCATCGTCTGCAGTTGTTGGATTTAACAAATTGTTTACATCTTAAAGTGATTGCCCCTGGAGTTATATCAAGCTTGAAAAGCCTACAAGAGTTGAATATGGGGGATACTAATGTTGATTGGAATGTGGCTGGACAAACCAATCAAAGCACTAATGCTAGTTTGAGTGAGCTGAGTGCCTTGCATCATTTGGAGACGTTATACTTAACTGTTCTTGATGATAGAGCTTGGCCTGTGGACTTGTTCTTTAAAAGTCTCATAAAGTTCAGGATTCATGTTGGAAATATCTGGTCCTGGCGGGATATAAATCATATTCCACAAACATTGAAACTCCAGCTCAATAGGAGTATTCAATTTGACCGAGGGATCAAAGCACTGTTAGCAGCAGTTGAAAATTTGGTCTTGGATGAAACTTGGGGTTTCAAGAATGTTCTGTATGATTTGGAGTGCTGAAATATCTAACCATTAAAAGGAGTGCTGAAATTGGATGCATCATTGACTTTGTCCATAGGGTTTCTCCTCATCAAGCCTTCCCCAACTTGGAGTCATTGGAACTAGACAATCTGAGTAACTTGGAGTTGATCTGTAATGGCCCTATACCACATTTCTTTTGCAGTCTTACAAACGTCAAAGTGACACATTGTCATACATTGAAAAGTCTGTTCTCATTGTCCATTATAAGAATGATTCCTCAACTTGTTCAGCTAGAAGTTTCAGAATGCAACTCTATGGAAGAAATCATATTCTTGGAAGAGGAGGATGCTAACCGAGAGGGTACTCACATTGAGCTTCCGCGATTGCAATCTTTGACATTTAATTCTCTACCAGCATTGATCAGTTTCTGCTCCAAAGAGAGGAGATCATATCCATCACAGTTGAGATATGATCACCAAATGTATGAAATCAACGAAGAGCATTCTTTCATTCCACTTTTCAATGAAAAGGTGCACAATTTATAGTCTTCAGAGCTTTAATTAAATCAATACTAGGAAAACTATTGGCCCAAAAAAATAAAAACTAGGGGAAATATTATACCAGAATCCTTATCATTCTATCACTAATGTTTATATGGCAATGGTTTGAGTTCATATTCAGAAGGATATTTCTTGAAAATTTTTCCAGTACAATTAGGATTAAATACATAAGTTGCCCCTAAAATTATAATTTTTTGCACATACCTTCCCTTCCCTTTACTTTGGAAATTTTAATAAATACCTCCTATGATTTTGTAACTCGGCAAATAAAATCCTTTTTCTTTTCTCTACTTTTGAGAAATATATGAAGACAGTCTGTGAAAAGGAAATGCACTTTCTGTTATGCCTCATATATACTTGTTTGAAATATCTGTTATGCCTAATATATCCTTTCTCCCTGTACTGATTCCTATATAAATGCACTTCTCTAGGTTTCACTTCCAAAGTTGGAGAAACTGGTTCTGTCCTCAATCTGTTGTGAGAATATATGGCGTGACCAACTTTCTGCAGCAGCCTTCATTCAAAATCTCACCATGTTGGCAGTTAAGGGATTCGGTGGTATGAAACATCTATTAACAATGTCAATGGTCAGGAGTCTCATGAAACTCAAACATCTTGAGATAAGAGATTGTCCCATGATGGAAGACATCTATATCTTGGAAGAAATCATAGATAATCCTACCACTCATACACAAGTTAATTTGAGAGAAGTGGTGAGTTTTTTCTTCTTCATATTCATCTCCCTCATCAAGTGTTTTAATTTAAACTTTCCACGCATCAATTGTTTCTAACCATGCATTCTCTCTCTCTCTCTCTTTTTTTTTTTTTTTCTCGACTCTATATATGGATTAATTATGCAGGTTTTCTTTCCAAACTTGGAGACAATGAAAATAGATTCCATGCAGAACTTGAAGACTATATGGCACCACCAATTAGTCAATCCAAATTCGTTTTGCAAACTGTAGAAATTAGATATTGTCCCCAGCTTGCGACAATTTTTCCGTCTTACACACTAAGAAATCTTCCAGGCCTTGTTGATGTAACTGTTAGGGATTGTGGTTCACTAGAAGATATTTTTGAACACGAAGATGTAGGTGTGGCAAATCCAGATTATGTGTTGACCACTAATCTGTAATCTTTGGTCTTATTTCGGCTTCCATGTTTAAAGCATATATGGAAGAATGATCCCAAAGGAACTTTCAGCTTTGGTAATCTAAGCAAAATATACATTAAGGAATGTGACAACCTGAATTATATATTTCCTGCCTCCGCAGCTAAATGTCTTATGCAACTGAAGATGCTTGTATTAGAGTATTGTAATGGTTTAGAAAGTGTTGTAAGAAAACAAGGATCAGAAGAAGAGATTGCTTTTTTCTTTCCTCAAGTATATTACGTTGAGCTCAAAAACCTACCAAAGCTCAAGCACTTCTACCCAGGAAAGCATTTTCTGAAGTGGCCAATGTTAAAGAAGTTAAGGGTGCGTAATTGTTGGCAAGCAAAGGCTTTTGCATCACAAGTACTTGACCTTACAGCACAACAACCATTCTTTTTGGCTGAAGAGGTATGAACATAACTCAATGACCTTTTTCCATCATATCACTATATTTTAATTTTTAAGCACACTGCATATCACATAAAATATTTTCTTTACAAGCCTTTGATTCCAGAAATAACTGCTCTTGGCCTGGGTTTAGCTTCAGCAATAGCAAACAGTAACCTGGGAACAATCAAATCTGTTTACTTGCTAGTAATAAGTCCAGACACATATATGATATAAGTCCCTTGCCTTGATAAATTCTGGTATGAACCTCTGTGTATGCAAAAAACCAGTCATAGTAGCTGAAGTTCAGGTTTTGGTCCCAGCATGTACCATAAAAAAAAGTGTAAATTAGCTTTATTGCCTCTTGCGCGAGAAGAATTTTTCTAGTCCCTTTTCCTTTCCCCTTTGTTTGAACCCCTTTTTAATTACCTCAAAATATTGTAGTTGCTGAGAAGTGAATGAAGATTAATGAGGTACTATCTTTTTTATTGGCTTCTTCATTTATAGATTGCACCCAAATTGGAGGTATTGGAAATTAGAGGCAAGGATGCCCTGGTTGTTTGGAATGCCCACTTTCATGCAAATATTTTTCACCAAGTAAATTCTCTGTCTGTGAATGGAAATCCTTCAATGTTCGCTGAATCTTCACCCAACCATGCAATTATATACCTTCATAGAAGACTTAATCTGGGCAACAGCGTTCACTTGACTTGCAGTAGCTCTGAAGACGTATTCCCTTATGAAAAGCTTCTTGATACACAGAAAGGAGCAATAGGGCGCCTCTTCCTTCAAAATCTTCGATTTCTAAGAGTGGATGACTATTCTAGTTTGAAATTCTTGGTGCCACCCTCAGTTTCTTTCCAAAACCTACGAAGTTTGAGCATATCTTCTTGTCAAGGGCCAATCTACTTAATAACATTGTCAACTGCTCAAAATCTTTATCAACTCAAGGAATTAGCCATAACGAATTGCCACATGATAGAGAACATAATATCAAATGGTGATGAAAAGATTATAGCTGAGATCAACTTTGGTGAATTGGAGTACTTATCTGCCAAGCTTGAAAAGCTTCTGCTCAGGGAACTGCACCTTGATATTTCCATCACTGATAGAAGTGGTTGTGAGAGATTGCCACAAAATGGAGATGTTCACTGCAGGTGACACAGTCACCAGATTACTCAAGGGAGTGGATAATCAACAATTCAGGACTTTGCCATCACTTTGATGGGGAAAAATGCATATAGAACCAGGTGAACAACGGTGGGAAGGTGACCTCAACTCCACTATTAAGCAATTATACAAGGAGATGGTAAGTACTGTTGTATGATTCTACAATTTCTTTCCATTATGTTTTCCTTTGCATGCTCACTTCTTTTAAAATAGCTAATAGACACTAAACTAAGGCATTGGAAAAGATTTTGTGGGACTTAGACTTTAATATTATTAATTGATCTGCCTAATTTGCAGTCGCAGAATGCTCAAATTTCTTAAGATCATGAAGTTCATCATCTCTAAGCCATTGTTTCTTGCATTCGGCGACTGTGAGACATGTAGGAGGCCGAAGCATGGATTCCATCCGTTTACTGTCCTTCCGAAAACAATATTTCCATCATTTGAGATTGTTATTCAGAGAGGACCTTGCATGTTTTTCTTTCTTGATTGTTCATTTGATATTTAATAATTCGTATGATATACAGCTGTGAGTGTACTAAACTATGTAACTGTCTTTTTTCAGTCTATTGGTTGATATATAATAAGGTGAGCCGTTACTCCTCTTATAAATCCTACTCAACTTGATCCTAACATAGTTTCATCAGAACATTTTTCAATGAAATAGTTCGAGAACCAATACTTTTAGGGATAATTATGTTTCAAAGGCAAATAATTTATGCCTTCTGCCTCACGTGAAAGGACCAAAATGTCCTTTGTCACTATGTGATTATTTTATTTAGGTTTAAATGTACTGTAAGTTCTTATAGTTTGAACGAATTTTGAATCATATCTTTATAGTTTTTTTTTTTTTTTCTTTTTTAGGGTCTTTATAGTTTGAATTTTTTTAATTAGGTCATTGTTATTTCCTCGATTATAATTCTGTCAATTTAATACTAAATAGCAAATGACTTGTTAATGTAGCAATAAAAAAAGTTAACATGATTCTAAAGTGGCACAAAATTTATTATCTTATTAAATTTTGGCTAAAAAAAGTTGATGATGTGTCAATTTTTGTGTCATTTTGGCGCCACATCATTTTTTTATTGCCACATAGACAAATCGTTTGTCATATCAGCATTAAATTGACAAATTTATAACTGAGGATGACGACTAGGACCTAATTTAAAAAAATTTAAACTATAAAGACCCCAAAAGAGAAAAAAAAAATATAAGGACCTAATTCAAAATTCATTCAAACTACAAGAACCTGCAGTATATTTAAACTTTTTATTTAAGTATGTAGTTATTTTGTTTATATTTGAACATGATAGTTATATATTAAGCAAAATAGTTATATATTTTATACATGATAACTATATATATAAATATAATAATTATATATCATCAAAAAGTATTTTAATTATTTTATAAGAGGTGACAGGTACCTCTTTAGAGAGCATTTGACTTTAGAACTTTTTAATCTTTTCTATTAAGTATTAAAATTTGAGAATAATCGTTCCGATGTGGTAAGCATACTAAGCACTTACTTAAAGAGCATTTGCCTTTGGAATTTCTTAATCTTTTCTGTCAAGTATTGAAACTTGTCCTAAACTTTTATAACTTTTTTTATTTTATTTTTGGGACAATTACTTTTAAGTTTTAATACTTAATAGAAAAGCCCAAAAAGTTCAAAGGGCGAGTGCTATTTAAGGAGGCACTGTCATTTTATAATAAATTATTAAAATATCTATCAATTTTGTGCTGTGAACTATTTTATTTATATATAAATATGATAAATACATAATAACCATGTAAATAAAAATGTGTTTTGGTAATTTCATCACGTGATACCACTTCCTTAGAATACAAGGGCAAGATCAGGCCAATAATGTTTGATCACCAAATGTGCATCCGCGTGTCTTTTGCTCCACATATGGGGCCATTGATGAACCTCTCGATCTCCACCACGTCACTCTTGTACGAGGTATGTGGGTCCCGATTATTAAATGCCACCAAACGAAACGCACCGTCAGATGATTCGGCATTCACTTCAGTCTGGCTCCCCGGTTGCAGTTCTGGTTANTTGCTCCACATATGGGGCCATTTATGAACCTCTCGATCTCCACCACGTCACTCTTGTACGAGGTATGTGGGTCCCGATTATTAAATGCCACCAAACGAAACGCACCGTCAGATGATTCGGCATTCACTTCAGTCTGGCTCCCCGGTTGCAGTTCTGGTTACGATGTACTATCCGTATACGATCTCTCCCTTCTATTCACCTTCTGTAAGCGTTTGTGGAGTAGCATACCAACCAGAGTAAAGAATTGAAGCAGTGATGCAAATTGAATCTGATTTTCAACTGTAATAACTGAATCCACGAAGGGTAACCAAACAAAGAGAAGAGAAAAAGAACACGGAGGATACGGATTTGATCTCTGGGTAGATCCGAATGACGGATCCGAGTATGGAGTTGCAGGAATCGGGTTGGGAGGAGCTGAGGAAGGACGCGAGGAAGATCGAGGGCGATCTTGACGTCAAGCTATCTTCCTATGCTAAGCTGGGAGCTAGGTTCACGCAAGGAGGTTTGCTTTCTTCGCGATTTTGATTCTCTCTGTTTGCTGTTATAATTGGCTCTTGGATTTTTGCTTCACGTATTGACCTATGTTAACTACAGGAGATTGGAGGATCTGTGTTGGGATTCACGAATTTTATTTCTGTTTCTGTTTGTTGAATCTACGTGAGAATTGTGATTAATGTATCTAATTGCATTGGTGGAGTATGGAAAATGGAGGTGACCTAGTTCCATGTCTTGAAGATTGAGGTTAACCCGATTCATATTGGGGAGAATATAATTTGTAATTCTCCTTTCTAAATTCGTTTTAGTGAGAAAGTGATAAAATTTTGATTCTTTCTAATTTTGTTTGCTTTTTTTAATTCTTAGCACTTAGCAGATTTAGTAAAAGACTGGTTTAAGAATAATCTGTTTTGCGAGGACAACTTCAAATTTGAATTATTAATTGGAACGAGTTCAAAGTAGGTGTGTTGAATTTTAGGCATATAGCGGCTATACAGTTTAGGAGTGGAAAGAGGTGTCTTTAATGTGGTAATGAGATATGGAGAACAGACCTAGAGAGAAAGATGAGGCTATATCCGGCTATAAAAATGGATACTGCTCGATGGACATAACATCTTCTAGGGAAGGCTTTGTACTTGAGGAAGCTGAAACCTTAAAAAAGATTTTACTCTCTGGAGTAATATGATATATGGCTAATATTGATATCTGAAATTCCTCCCTTGCTTGCTCGTTTATAAGATATATAGTGGAATGGGTGTTTCTTCAGTGGAAAAGGCTGGTTGCATTGCTTTTACATAGCAGTTCTATCATCCAGTCTCACTAGGAAAATTATCCGAAGATTTCTATGGAGCTGTTGCAAAGTGGCAAGCTATATTATGACTACAGCCTTCAACCATTAGATTATTCCCCCAATGTGTATCCATCTTTGCATTCAGATAGATGCCTTGCTGAGCCAGTGTCAGTGAAGTCCCCTGTAGTATTGATTTCTGTCCAGTGGCCAATCGGCCTTGGGACTTACTACCCATGAGGTACTATATATTGGGCAAAACAATGTGTAAACCCAAGGAAGGGGAGAATCACTGAGTGCCTTGACCTTGAGATCTGTTGCACCATCTTATGCAATGGTAGAGAAGAACGTCAATGGTCTAATTTTATGACTTACTGATGTGTGGAGGAGAGGACAAAGTGGATTGAGTTATTGCTGTAGATTTTTAAGAATTATGCACAATGCTTAGTAGGTGCTTCCTGATGGAATCAGTTTATCAAACTTACCAGGTTCTGTCAGTCTAAAGGACTGATCTCAACAATATATCTATGTCTTATTTGAGATTAACTTATTTTGTTGTTCCCAGTTGTACTTGCATGTTTGGCTTCCAGTTTACACAACTCTAGTTGTACATTGTTTTCTTCCTTAACTCTAGTTGTACATTGTTTTCTTCCTTAAAAAATGCTTTTACATTTGGTTTTCATATTATCAAACATTTGCTTCATTTATTGATTTATTTTGTACAGCAGCTTCCTTCTTATGTGTGGCAGTTGTACTAGCTTTTTGTTGTTAGTGTTGCTTTCTTCCACCATGGAGCAACTGTAAACCAAACAAGATATTGAAGAAACTAGCCATTCCTAACCAAGTTCCAGTTATAATTTGCGTTCTACACATTGACTGCTTAATTATCATGTGGGAGAATTAACTGTATCTATTGTCAGAGAGGATAATAGTAACACAAAGTGGTACTTCTTTTCTTTTACCTTTTTTCCTTTTTACCATTTTGTAATCAGGATAATAGTAACCGCATCTATTGTCAGAGGGTGTTTCTTAGATATTTTTAGCTCTTGTGGTTTTATATGTCTATGGTTAAGAAGCTTCATTCTTGTTCAGGCACTGGGCTATTAGAACTGTCTTCTGGTCATAGGGTTATAGTGTTTGATTTCAGGCATTGCCACGTTCATTATTACAGCGCATAAAGTTTATCACTCTAAACTTTTTAAATTATACTCGAGGAAGAAACTATTTTAGTCTCCAAGCCTAATCTTGAAGCATTATACAAGTAAATACATTATCTTGCAGTTCTCTCTACATTTATGATAATATACCTATTCCTATCAGGTCATGTTGACAGTGGGTCACCATCTCTTGGGTCCACCAGGTCATGGAAGTCCATGGAAATGGAAATCCAGTCCTTGCTTGAGAAATTATTGGACATAAATGATTCAATGAGTAGATGTGCTGCATCTGCTCTACCTGCTACTTCTGTAACTCAAAAGTTAGCCAGGCACAGAGACATTCTTCATGAGTTTACCCAGGTGCGATTTGTGTTGCTAATGCTATGCTAAGTTCGTGTTGCCTTAGTAAGTTGATTTTTTTAACTTTCTCATATTGACTGTTGTTATTCCTTTAGGAATTTAGGAGAATCAAGGGGAACATAAACTCAATGAGGGAACATGCAGATCTTTTGAGCTCAGTCAGGGATGACATTAGTGAATTTAAGGTGAGCATGATCTAAATTTGATTATATAGTTGTTTTCTCAGAATTGTATTAAGCCTACTTTCTCCTGGCAGGCATCGGGAAGCATGTCTCCGAGGGTGCAGTTACTACGAGAGAGAGGTGCAATCCATGGAAGTATATCTCATGTAAGTCTATAATCTACTATGTTTTGTTTTTTTTTCTTTTTTCATTTTTTCTATATTGTATTCTTGAATATAGTAATTTTGCATTACTTCTAAAGAAATCCTCTGTACATGCATGTTTCTTTAAATGTGAAGCAAAAAAATAAAGCTAATTTTTTGGTGCTTCATATAAACCACATGGAGCAAAACAAATTTCATTAGTCTGAAGCTGAGTGAAGGGAAAGATAATCAAAGTTGTAACAGTGCTATCTGTACTCAATCTGCTCATTATGTTTTATCAAATCCTCTTATTATGTTTTGAAGTCTGACTGAAGGTGCAAAGTTGGTGAATGGTTAAGGTGATAAGATGGTTGTTGGCTTATGAGTTGTCAGTGAATTGAGTGCTAAATGAAAGTATTTGACGAATGCTGTTTATATCTAAGGCAGTTTTGAGTTTTATTCTGTAATGACAGAAAGTGAAGAGAACTCAAACATAACAGATTTCATAGCCTGGCCTGAGAACACCCATTTTTTGGTCATATAGTTGACAACATTGGTTTTTCAAAGTTGAGCACCTTCGAACCCTGCTACCAGTGTCTCCATGCTTACCATGCTCATCCTACTCTTAGATGACAATGCTTAAACTGCTTTCTGTGACCCTTTTCCCTCCTAACCTCACTTTCCCAGCCAAATTTATTATGTTAGTTGAATACAGCAACCTTTATACTTTAGATATATAAAGTGGATATCATGTAAACCTTTTAAAAACCAAATCTTTAGTGCTGCAGTTTCACAAGATGTAGATAAGCATTAAGGAAGATCACTTTTGTTGTAGACCCAAAATTCAATTTGACCGAACAATGCTGAACTGCTGTAAACTGTGGAAACTATAATTTGTATAATTTCCAGCAATGATGCTTTGCATGTTCAGGTTTTGATGGTCATGTATTATTCACCTTTAATATATTGATGTACTATTGTATGGTGGTTAATTGCTGTGTTCTATGGTCATTTGTTATCATCTATCATGGTCATTTTTTATAATTTACTTCTGAAACTGTTCCTTTGCCCCTTTCCTTTTCTGCTATTGACCGTTTTGGTGACTAGTACATGAATATATGTGGGCGGTAACGAATGTTCAGTAATTCTTCATCTCTTGAAAATCTCACCAGACGGAACAGACCATGCTCTTTGCTCAATGTCTAGCTCAGGGTGTTCTTCTCTATGTTTTCCTGTGCATTAAATTCTACGACATTTCTATTTAAATTGTTGTATGTTGTCCTTCAAATCATATCTAGGGTGGAACCCAGTGTCAGAGGTTGTCTCCTACAGCAAATTTTTAGTGGATATAATACTGGGATCTTCTACACACCTATAGTATTAGAAATATTTCCCTTTTCCCAATATACTTGTGTACGTGTATTCCAGAACTGGGGAGGCCATATAGTTGTGGCTTACTTACAGTAATGCATCTATGCATTCACAATCAGTTCCTTTACTATGGCATTGACGTATACAGTGTGATTCATTTAAGTCGTAAGGCTTATGTTACTTTCATAGTTTTATTTGCTTGCCATTTGCAATGTCGCATTTGAAGCATTCTTGATGAATATCTAGTTGCACTTATGCCAACCACTAGTTCCTTTGGATGTCTGCTTACACCCTAAGGTGAAAATGGGTTGTATAGAAACTTATTTTATTTTTCAGCTCATGTGGAACATGACTATTATCCTTGTATTTGCCTTTTGAGGATTCTTGATTCCATTTCCGCTCCTCTTCCCAGATAGATGATGTGATTAGTCAAGCTCAAGCAACAAGATCAGTCCTAGGATCTCAAAGGGCTCTGTTTGGTGATGTTCAAGGAAAAGTGAAACTTCTTAGTGATAAGTTTCCCATAATTCGTAGCCTGCTTGGTATGTTGTAAACCAGTCTGTCGTTAGACTTTGCGCATGATATTTCACTTTTCTACACTCTTTGGTGTTAACGACATACTTTTTGCAGGTTCCATAAATAGGCGACGGTCAAGGGATAACCTTATTCTATCAGCAGTAATTGCTGCTTGTACGTTGTTTCTCATCATTTATTGGCTCTCAAAGTAACTAAAGATGTACTTCATAACACCGGAAATTATAAATGATGGTGCTTTTTATCCATTAAAGAATTTTGTTTCCATTGGCTCATTTTGCGTACCAATAGTTAACATTTGCAAGTTGTTCTAACTCTTGAATTTTAACAATAGTTTTCTGATTTATATGCTGATTATGTAGAATTTTATTCCTATAAACTGAAGGGCTTAAAAGTGGTATGGTAAGTTGAATGTCATTAATCGTGATTAAGATCAGAATATGATTGACGCCAATACAGAACTACCATGTGAATGGAGTTCCTGGCCCTCCCATATCAGTTCTGTAAGCCATTTTGTTGAAGGATCATTTGCATGACGCAGTATGACAACGTAAACGATGTTTATCATTTCCAAACGGCAAGGGTTCTGTCTGTTTCACAGCCTCTTCATTAATAAATCCAGAAATTACTGTTTATCATCTCTGATGATTAACAGTTACTATACAGCTATAGATCTAAGCCCTGTAATAGAATGAATGGTTAAGTAGGAATCATTAAGGTTACATGTATCTACCTCTTGCCCTTTGAATTGTAGTGACTAACCATTTAGGCCCTGTTAAAGTATCTTAAGAAAATCATGATGGAATACTCGATTTTCAACTATTAAAATATTCCCGTCAAGAAGCCTATATTGCTTTATAGTTAACTTCTAGCATTATCTTCTATTCTATGTACTTTCTTTATAATCCACAATCTACTCTCGTAAGCCTTCACTTGGTTGCTAAACACCACGTGTTCCTATATTTGATATTGAGTCTCACATGTGAAATCACCACTGCTACTTATAGCAAAGCACCATTTGGGAAATTTCCAGTCATGGCCAGAGGCCCAGAAGCATTGATTTCTCGAGCGACGGCTTCCTGCTCAATCTCATCACTTTTGACCTTGCATTATAAAACACTAATCAAAACTAGATACGCAAATTTGCATATACATTCAACTAAAGACTGTTTTTTTTTCCCCCCCAAAGAACTAAAGACTGCTTCTTGTATCTAAATGTCCATAAGATCAGCTTGCTGTGCTTGCAAGTGCAGGCAGGACATTTTTCTTGGCCTGTTAAGTGGTCCCTTCATGTCTTGATATTGTTGTGGTCCTTGTTCCATATTCCAACCAAGCTTAATTGGCTCCTTCTGTTATTCTCATAGATATATGTTCTAGTATGTACAAGTTCTTTTTGCATCCTAAAAAATTGAAACAAGCTGAACCCAGAAGCAGAATGGACCCCTTATAACCTTATTCATATATGAGAAATTAAGTTTGAGACCTTCATGTATAAAGAAATTATAATACGTCCACAATGGATGCAGTCAAAGTTTAGGTGTTGCCTTGTACAGAAATGTGTAAGAGGTGTGCAGAAAATGTAACTCTGTGATCATACCGATACACCAACAGTTACTCGTCTTTTTAGTAACAAACTGGAGATAAGCAAACCTTCTGGGTACAATGAAGATTCTTCTTTCTTTTTCTTTTTTAAAAGAATTCCCAATCTTAAACTTGAAAATCTAGGCCAAAGTTCATTCAAGGTTGAACTCTTTTCTCCATAGCAATGATGGGAACAAATACAGCGGTCTTCTGGTTGAATTCTACACACCACCTAGATTCTAAAGGGATCGAGACTGTTGCAGAGTTGAAATTTTTCTGTGGCAACCAAAGTGAAAAAAAAAATTGGTATCCCACTTTTTCAAATTGAACTGACATCACAAAGAACATGAAGTTAAATAAATTAAATGTAAATGCTGTACATAGCGTTGGTTTTGGCCCGCAAACATGAAATAACAGACCTTTGTTTACAAATAGAAATTACAGAATAAAATATTCAAGAAAAGCAAGGTCATAGATTTCGCCTATATATAATTGATTCCTGCATTAACAAAGCTTTAAATCAATTAATAAAGCTCCACAACGACATTGATAACAACATATGAATTTGCAGTTTCTATCTTTTTAATTAATTCATCTTTCCACACGCCCTCTTCTAAAACTTTTTATTTTTTTAAAGTACCAGTATGTCAGAAGCATTTGTGCAATTAAGCTCATCAAAACATTATAGGATCCCTCTAAATTTTAATTTGCGCACCAAAAAGTCTCCATCACAAGCAAGGATTATGAATGGAGAGTCATAAGCTCGCCATACCAAGATAAGCTAACTTCATACTATTTATGGAGAGTCACTATACACGTGCCGTTTAGAAGCACAAAAGAGATTGAGATGAAATGCTTAATGCACATTATTAACTCTTACGCAATGTCACATTAGATAAGTTGGTAAAATACGAGTCAGATTGAAAAATATTTATGTATGTCAAGTTAAGTTTGGATTATACTAATTGTAAATCTTACCTAGATATATTTTTAGTGTGTGGTTACTTTATTTCTCCTTTCATGTTTTTGGAAAGAGTAATACTATCTTGGAACTAGTTATCAACAAATATTTTACATGTCATTATTTGAATTTAACTAAATTCAAATCTTACATATACTATTTCACATATAATGGGTTAAAAAAATAATTTTTCTACATGCAAATTTGCACAAGTCATTTTATTTATATACTATATTCATTCATCTCTGTATATTTATTAAAATTCCAGTTTAACTAAATGGCTAAAATTATGAAAAATTCACTGAGAATTGAATATGACGAAGTGTACAATTCTCTAATGTGTAATTAGCAGCTTTGTAGCTGTGGCATGTGGGCTCAAGTTCGCATGGCCATGGAGCTTGTGCAACAGAGAGGTGAGGCTGTACAGAAGCAGACGTACGAATACCCACACCCTACTCAGCCTCAGATTCCAAAACAGTGACATAGCTGCGTAAATGTTATCTTTATTGGATTTCTGCCCCACACAGAGATAAGAGAGAGAGAACCTGCATGTGTTACTGCTCGCAGGCTTTTACTGAGACCTATCTCTTGTGGGAGTACTCATTTACGATTACATGAAGAGATCTTCCACTACGTTTCTTTTCATAAATAAATGTATGAGATTTATTATTTAAGTTACTCAAATCACAAATTATTTTAATAAATTATCAAAAAAATGAAATAGTTCATAATTGTTGTAAAAATTTTAAATGGTTATTATTAATAACCTCTAGGATGATCAGTGGTCAATATATAATAATCATTAATTTATGAAGAGATGAAAGTGTAACAAATAAACAAAAACTAAGGGAGTCAATTGCTAATAGTTCCTAAATCTATTCTCAAAACCCTTGTGCACCCTCTCTCGTAACAACCCAAAGAACTTTAACTTCCCTAGTGAGCATTCGCCAATTCATCTAACCCAAAAAATTTAAGTCTCTTTATACACTGTATCACTTACAGTTGAGATGATTTGAGTTAATTTACTGGCCTCACCGAACTTTTTTTTTTTTTCCTATACAACTCAAATTTTGCTACCTCAATTGTGTGAGAAGTAACTAGTGTGTGTAAAATACTTTTCTCCAAAATAAAAGGAGAGACATGAATAACATGTTAACATGGTTTTAAACCGCAAGCAATAGTCAACGGGTCATATACCCACCTTTTAATAAGGTCTCGAGTTCAAAAGCTTGTTAGTTTTTTTCATTTATCTCAATATTATATTTATTTAATATTTGTGACCAATTACTAGATGCTTTCTGATAGTGAATGTATATAGACAAATACAGAAACTTCATTGGTCAATATTGATTATCCAGGCCCTTTGCTGCCACTTATAGGGCTTCAATTTTTGTTCCTCACAAAGTTTTGAAGAAGTTGTCAAATAGGATCCTAATATGATGTTCATTCTGACATTTAGGTTAGAGTTCTTTGAGGATATGGATGAAGTAGTTGATGCTAGGTTGGCTAATGACCTCTCTGTTGGATGACTGTAATTAATCTTTATTTGTTCTACTGCCTTGAACATGGTTTTGAACCTTTTCCTGCTCTTGAATGAACTGCAGCTTTTACCCAAAAAAAAAAACTAGTTTTCACTTTTGAGTTTATGGAAATAAGAGAAGAAAGGTCATTAAGCTCATGTTTTGTGTTGCTTCTCAGGAAAGAGTCAATAATTATGTCTTAGTTTGGCTCCAGTCTCATCCCCATTTTTCCATCTTAGTGACCCTCAACACATTAGGTTCTACAGACTACCTAGATGCCATTCTCTACCTAGGTTTCTTTTGTCTCTCAGTGCACAGTGTGCAGAAAAAACAAAATCGGTTACTTGATATTTTAAATTTTACTATCATTAGAATGCTAATCGTTATCTTTGACTATGTTACTTTTTTTCAAAACAGTAAGTGTTAGTGCGCAAATATTTATTAGTCGTCGGAGTTGCACTATATATCTGAGCTTTATATAAGATCACACTTATTTGAGTTAGCAATTGTAAGGTCTAATAAAAGATTGAATTTGAAATGCTTGACATATACGTTGATTTTTTAGTATGAATTTTATTAAAGGATAGTGAGAAAAAACTCAACGGGAAGAAGCTCGCGGGTTGAGAATGTATATTAAATGGTTTGGACCCAAATATCCATTAATATCCTCTTCTTTTTTTTGCCCAGAAAATTCCATTAATATCGGTGTTACTCTCTTTATCCCTTATCTTCGTTATATTATCCATTTGATTACGGTTTCGTTGAATCTGCTATTGATGTTTTTCCCCTATGAAATATCTCTTTCTTATAAAATAATAATCAAAATGTTGATATAGATATTAGATAGATACTACTAATAAATATTATGATAAGAAGAAATAAACATTTTTTTCCCAGTACACACCTTTTTATTTTAAATGGAAAAACATACTCTTTTTTTTTTATGAATATCTTATATATTTGGGAGCTGCTAAGTAACTCCCCTCAAAAGTAGGGATTAGTGCTACCACCCGTTGAAAACTCCTATTTTAGTTGGAGGGTACTTGAGTTTACTTGCGCAACAAAATAAGTTGAATTGTAATTCTTCCACAATTTTTGAAATACTGTGAAAAAAGTTTAAATGTATATCAACACTCAAAAGTTTAAATCTGATTATATAAACAAATTTTGTCGCTCGCCTTGGTTCTAATTTGTGAAGGAAAAGACACAAATGATATGTAATGTGAAAAGTCGAAAATATGCTTTTAGCATTATGTGATTATTTTTTGTGTGTATGTAGTTATTTTGTATATAAATTAATAAATTATACAATTATTTTATTTTGTATGTAGTTATTATTTTTAAATATAAACAGAATAATTATATATTATCAATAAGTATTTTAGTCTTTTTTTCATATTGTGTATGAAAAACCTTGAAAATATGATATTTTAACACCTTTGTATCTTTTCTTCAAAGAAGTCAAACCTACAAATAATTTTTTCATTTTTTTTTTAAACTTGTGCTCAACCCATTTGTAGAATATTATGAAGGAAAATTTGTACATATCATTACTCTATCATCAATCAAAGACAACCCCACATGAGGCCGACATGCTAGCCATGTCCTAGCCACAGACGCTGAAAATTTCAGAACCAGTAGGAACGATATGCTACTGCTCTTTGTAGTTTAGTGACCAATCCTCCACCAATTGAGGGTAATGTGGGGCATGTTTGGATCGATGAAACCCAATGGGACATGTGGCATGGAGGGTGATGGCTTTCCAAAACATTTAAGCAAGTGGAAAATAACAGCCATCTTTTTCAGTAAAGTTAGGGTTACTATGCAAAGTATCTGTAACGAAACAGTAAACCCTCTGTAGAGAAGGGCTACAATATAAGAAGAGTCCTAACTAAATTGGCAAACAGTAACTCAAAAGAAACATGTATTTTTTGCAAAGGACAAAGGAAAGTGAACGAAATTTAAAGATCTCTGCCGTCTGTTATCACTGATGAGGACGTACATATTTACATATATGTGTGCGGAGACATGTATGAGCGGTCAAATCAGTAATGTATTCCCCAGTGTCTTAAGTCTTAACCCAAAAAATATACACACAAAACTCAAACTTTTATGTGAAGAGAAGAGAAGTTATGGTAATTTTGAGAAGTGTTACACATAACATTTTTTTTCTTTATTATTTTTTCACCATTGGGTGAATTTCAATTAAATTTACAACTTACAAATATAACCAAACCTGTTCAACTTTTTTTTTTTTTTTCATAACAGCTCATATTAAAATACAACTACATTTGTGAGAAAGTGTGAGATATTGAGTGGTGAATTTACTAATTTTGAGTGTCTACCTTGACTCACACTTAGTCACGAAAACTTTACAATAAGTTTAAAAGCATGATTTACTTCAGTTTGAGGAGAGTGGCTTAACAGACTTCCTTGACAATGATAATTGATAAGGACATAAGGCAAGCAATGATTTATAGAGCAAAGAATGTCTACGCTACTTCATAATTTCCATAATGAGTAAAACTAATAGTTTCCATTATGAGTAATTCTAACGAGTGTTGATGAAATCAAGGAAAGCGCAAGCATTCTACTAATTTACTTCAGCATGACAAGTCACTTGTTGAATATCCAAACTTTTATGGATTTGCAATGTTATTTTCACAAACTTCATATTTGTGAAGATCAAAAGTTGTGAAAACTTCAGAGACTATGTTGGAGCTACTATTTTTGTTAATGGTATGTACTATATCAAACTATTCATGTATCCAATGTTGTTTCCTTTGTTAATGCTCATAGTATGAACCATAATCAGTTTATTAATGTCATAAAGAGATGAAATGGTGGTTGGAAACTAACAAAACAGAGAACCAATGGTTTAGTTCAGGCAGCGCCAGTTTTAAAATATTAGAACCAATGAATGCCGATTTGATTTAATATTGAACCTCAAACTGTACCAAGCTGTCCATGATTTTTTTTTTCTTGAAGATAGGATATTTATAATACATTGTATATTTGTATTTATTTTTAAGAAATTACGTTATAGTTTTACCAAAAACAAAATGAAACTCCCTATAATATATATTTAAATTGCTAATAATATTATTATAACACTATAACCATATTAATCTTAAATTTTGAGAACTTACCCAACTTTAACGACCAATAGAAACCAATCCATGATTACTGCAACTATTTTTTTTGGTAAGAGTACTACTACTCAATCAACATGTGTGCATAACTCAAGTTATCATATATAAGTTTAAATAGTAAACATAAATATTTAGATATAATAATACAATGAATCAAAAGGAAACTACTATGCTAAAATGAAGATTTATTTTTTTCTTTTGGTCTTGTGCTGAAATAAAGTTTATGATGATGTAAATGTATGATAGAATTGATGGCAACAAAGAAAAGGCAAATGAATACTGGAAGTGTGGTGGGTCACTGGCATTGAACTACCAAAAGGTGAGAAAACAAGAAGGCTCTAAGTAAAATAACGTCTTGATTGTAGTGGCCCGCCTTCTTAGGGCTTCATTTTAAACCCAGAGCGTTATAAAGAACAAAGATTTCATTTGAAAGACACAAGGGCCATCATAAAAATGGAATTGTAGAAAACCGAGGATAGCCTTGAAGCCCCATTAACTACGAAAACAACAGGTGAATGAGCCAAAGATAATCACTTCCATGCACACGTCCCTTTCTCTCTCCCTTCCCCCACCTCTGCCGCCTCTGCCCCTCTCTCTCTCTCTCTCTCTCTCTAATAAACACACATTCACATATACATATACACACACCCATTGGGAATGCCAACCATTCATTTTTTATTTTCTCTTTAACCTCAGCAGATTATTATCTCTATCAACTGTGGCTTGTTTTGAGTTATGATGCATCACCCAACTTGTCCAAACTAAAGACATGTACAAGAACAATACAATTAAAAGACCACAAAATGGAGAGAGAAGGCAAACACTTTCTGGGTTTGTTCCATTCTATATTACTATAGTAGCATCTCTCTCTCTCTCTCTCTCTCTACCCTTTCTTAATTCCACTCCCACACCCTTAACAGTAACTCAACAATCAAGAAGATCAGATCCATAGGAAGTTTATCTGTCTATCACCAAAATCCCCACTGATCAGTCAATCCCATCAATCAAATCAAATCAAGAGAATCAGAGAGAAAGTGAATCAACAAAAAGAGAAGTATGTCCGCCTCATCCACTTCCTTTTCACCGGACCAGCACCTCTCTCCTTCTCCCTCCGACCAGCTCTGCTATGTCCATTGCAACTTCTGTGACACTGTCCTCGCGGTATAACCCTCTCTCTATCTCTCTCCCCCTCTCTCATATCTTGGCCTATGTCCTATATCCATTATTGGGTTTAATTTGTTTCCCTTACCCACTTAACCCTCTTCTTGTTTGCATTTAGGTAAGTGTTCCTTGTACCAGTTTGTTCAAGACTGTCACAGTGAGATGCGGCCATTGCACCAACCTTCTGTCTGTGAATATGCGTGGGCTGCTACTTCCAGCTGCCAATCAGCTTCACCTTGGACACACTTTCTTCACTCCTCAAAATCTTCTGGTATATATGAAGACAAAACTAGGGTTTCCAATGCTTCTAGTCTTTGCCCTTCTTTAGGTGCATAATAACTTATTGATGAGTATATTGTGTTTGAATCAGGAGGAGATTCGAAATGCACCATCATCAAATATGCTCATGAATCAACTTCCAAACCCGAATGACCATTCAGTTATGCCACTGCGAGGAGGACCTGAGGAAATCCCTAAACCTCCACCTGCTAACAGACGTGAGAATTTTCTTTGATTTGATATAAGTTCTTTATGTTTTTTTATTTGCTAATTTCTTATATAACTCCTTCACTTTTACAGTGAGAGATCATAGTTTTCACTATGAATTTTCTTCAATTCCCACCACCCCCCCCCCCCC
>QAOA01005544.1:319957-501792 GCA_003255065.1 Cercis canadensis
TCTCCCCTTCCTTTTTCTTTCTTTGAAGTTCCTTTTCTACATAATATGGTAGGTGATCAGAGATTCTTCTGATACCACTAATTAAAGAAAAGGAAAAAAGAAAAGTTCTCCTGATACCCTTTAGTTCTTCATTACACACAACTTTTAATCATAAAGTAGCCATTTAACCAATAGAGAAAGAAAGTAAGCATTAGTTCTATCCCTATCAAAGATCATTGTCAATCTGAACAGTGGCTAAGGTTTCTTATACTGCAAGTGGCAAAGAAAGAAGAATCTTTAGCACATTTATCTCATGCCTCACTCTTTTCTCTTTCCTGTTTTATTTAGTGCTTACAGAAAGCCAGCTTTATCTCTTCATATTGATTATAAACATTAAACTTCCAAAACTTTCAAACTCAACCTACCCCTTTTCTTTGATGTAGTCCTTCACAATCACTTCATGGAAATTAATGGTTGGTTTTCCAACTTTCCAAAGTACATTTTCTAAGGAAGAACATAAAAAGTTCTATTTTCCAAAGATAAAAGAAATCAAAGCTAAAATTGTCTCTTGTCTTAGTCTACATGTCTTCTTCCATGCACACACTGAGTGAGAGAGAGAAAGAAAGTGAGAGAGACCCCATTCTCCCCCGAAAATATAGTGCAGAATCCATGGGGAGAGTGATCGTTAGAGATAATGATGAGGTAATGATAGAATAGAAAGGGAGAGAGAAAGAGAAAGAGCCATTTGGCAAAAAGGTCAATCAAGTGATTTAATGTTCCTGTCTTTTGCCTGTGCAATGTCCGTGTGTTGCATGTCCAGCTCCAGAGAAGAGACAGAGAGTTCCATCTGCTTACAACCGCTTCATCAAGTAAGTAATTAATTAACATTGATTTTAAGTCTTAATCATTATTACTCATTAGCAATACTCAAACCCTACCACCACTTGTAATAACCAATGCTTATCTTTTGTTTTATTGTTCCTAATAAGTTTAATAATGATAAAAACAAATATTTTTTTGTCATATTTGATGAGATTGACATAATTTAAAATCTCAGGGACGAGATCCAACGCATCAAAGCTGGGAATCCAGATATAAGCCACAGAGAGGCCTTTAGTGCTGCTGCAAAGAATGTGAGACCCAAGAAGATTCTAAATCTTACTCTCTTAGGGGATTTTTCTATTTTAGATAGTATTCTAGTTTTACTAATTAAAGAGTTCTCTTTTGTTTAATAAAGTATATTTAAATCTTGTTTTGTTTTCTTGTTGGTTTGAGTTTTTGATATGTGGGTCCATTTGACTTGTTTCTTTCAGTGGGCCCATTTCCCTCACATCCACTTCGGACTTATGCCTGATCATCAACCCGTGAAGAAAGCTAATGTGCGCCAGGTACTTACGAACCTTGCTACGTTTACCTTTTTTTTCTTTTGGCAGCACATGAATATTCAAAAAAAAAAAAAAAAACTCTTATTTCTAGGGTTTATCATCTTTAGTTCTGTATTTTGGTCGTGTAGGAAGGAGAGGACATGCTCATGAAAGATGGCTTCTTCCCACCAGCAAATGTAGGTGTCTCTCCCTATTAGAGGTGTTGACTATTAGGGTTCTTAGTATTAATTAAAGTAATGGCTGTAAGAGTCTTGTCTTAGGTGTTAATGTTGTGTTGTACTCCGTTGTGTTAAAAGTTGTTACTTTATGGTACGAGTGATGGGAGGGGATTATAATGAAGCCCAGATTAGTTTTCCTGAACTTGAGCATATTTGATTTTCTGTAAAATTGATCTCAACTTGAATGCGATTATCATGTTGAAAACTCTTGTCCTAAAATTTACAATATTATTGAAGTATTTCCTATCCCTTCAGCTTGGAAGTGTTATGGACCCCTTTGTGTAGATTTATGACAAGGTAAAAGAGCTTTCTTGACCAATTGATTAGATATTATTTCTTGTCATCCCATTTGTGTGAATGGTGGAAATGTACCTTATTCATGCTTAAGTTTCCCTCGAGGTAGTATGCTTTAGACAAAAACCCATTAGTTTACTAACTTGAACTTTTGGTGAACTAGTTCCGTGAGAAAAAGGACTAAAGATACAATACAAAACCATTTCATTGGCCTATTTTCTAGGCTATCAAGCATGCAGGTATTTCATGCGCCTTATTCCGTTTTTTAAGAGTAAATTTTCCCTTAAGGTATTCCAAAATAACATTCCACCACATTCTTTTCCTGATATCTTACAGTGTCCTCTTATTGACTGATTTGACTAATCAATTCAAGTTTTTATTGGGCTTCCATCGATTAGACTTCTGGTTTGTGAGCCTTGTGAGGAACAGTTTGTTAGATGTAAAACCTAACTGATGATCCTAAAATCCCCATGTATTATTAATGATGTGATCCAAATGCTTTGTTGGGTTTGAAACATCTACAGTTCTACTTTATTGTACTTATGATATGAGCCCCCGCTAGTGCTGCAAGAACAGGAAAACATTTCTTAGGATTATCCCAAACATCCAGAGATTTACAACCAGTAGGTCTGGAAATCTCTCTTCAGAAGTTCTCTGAGAATAAACAGAGAAGTTAGGCAAATTCAATTGTGTTTAAATCAGTCATAGGACCTATTTATAATAGAATCTCCAACCACCATGACTCTCAACTGTTAATTTAACAGTCATGTTTTTTTACCATTCATCAAAAATTGTGTCAGTATATACTCAAATACAAATAAAAATGAAAATTAATAGGAGCCTTTACATCTCATTTTGATGAAATGTACACAGAGTGTCACACACACACGCCACATGTGAAGAGTGTTTTATAATTAATAGACTCTTCGAATGCTATTTCATTTCAATGTGGGACTTATTGAAAAGTCATCACTCTTTCACAATTAAATACCAAATTTAATACTATATTTCCAACAAGATATGACCCATGGCTTACTGATATGAACTATTTCGCTCTTTTTGGCCATTCCCACCCAAAATCAGATTGATTAAGCCTAATTATAGTGAGCCTGCCACTATAATTAGATAGTACGTCCTGTTACTTCTTTTCAATTCCTTATTATTCTCTTTCCACTTCTTAAAGCTCTTTTCTCAAATTCCTCAATTTTATCTACTAAAGCTTTCACTGACAGAACCATCCCCGAATCTCCCACTGGCTCCTTCATCTTCATTGTCAATTTGTCATGAATTGTAATTGTCACAAAAAGTTGTTACATATGGTTTGGCTAGCTCGTTGAATGAAAGGAGGTTCAATTCCTTATATTCTGAATTTTGGCTCTTTCAAATACAATTTTCAAACACAAAAGCTACGAAGCACGTCTCCAATTCGTTGATATTATGTTTGAATAAAGGGGCGAGATTAATTACATATTACTGTCAAAACAAATCTTTCCAAAACACTTCAAACCGATTTCAAACACTTCAATATAAATATTTATAAACTAAAACCTTTCAAATCATGGAAAAGACATGGTAAGATATAAAATAGACTCGTTTAGGCTGTTAAAAACATTGTTTATCTTAATTCAAGAACTCTCTCTAAGCCCTTCTAGATCAATTCAATTAATGAGCTTAGAAAAAATCGTAAACCTAGAACTAATCTTCAAATAAGAATACGTTATAACTCCTTTTTTGTTACATGATGGCATTTAGAATCCTACAAACAATTTAAATCTCTCACCACTAGCTCACATCTAGTGGCTTGACCGCTCTTTTTGAAAAACATGTTTTTTCATACTTAATGGTGGATAAAAAAAAAAGGTGACCAATGAGTTAATACCACCTCTCTAATAATTAGAATATTTGATGTCAATTGAGTTATATTATCACTTTATGCAGTTTTGACTTTTTTCCTGCACATTGTGCTATTATGTTAAAAAAAAAAAAAAAAAAAGATAGAATTATGTTTATGGCTGGAAGAATGGTGGTAGTGGCCTTAAATTTCGTACTTCATAGTGAAAGGACTTCCCTTTGGTATACATTAATATATACTCTCGTATATATTTGTTGACACAACAATTTACAACAAAGCTACGTAGCAAAGTGAGTTGGGCAAACCCTAAACCAATGGGGGATAAGGATTTTTTTGGGCTCAAGCAATACCAAAAGACCCTAAAAAAGTACCATTTCTAATCATAGGTTAACAAAAAAAAAATCTAGTCGCTAGAAAACATGACGAAATAAATTAATTCTCACTTTCCATTCCACATACAACCTCACCGCCAAACCATAAATTCGATCATTTGCACTCCCAAAATAGATTTTGGCAGTTTCATAATGTTATTCAACTTGACGATATTTTTTTTTTGGTATTTTTTGTTATGATTTTAGGTTCGGTACCACAAGTCTTGAGAATAATTTTGGTATCACTCGACTACAAACTGTTTAATTTTCAACTTGACGGTATAGGCATGGGCAATTGGGGATGGCCATTCAAGGCATCATAACTGCACAAAACAGCGGTGCAATACAGGGTTATTTTTGCAACAAATAAAATTATCAAAATTATCTCGTTATTGTTACTCATGTACATCTTATTGTTACTATTTTTTTTGTTTTTCACGAGATGGTCCCTACAATTTTAATGTGAGATTAATCCTCGCTTGGGTTTCGACATGCCCTGACTATTAGTGCTTCCAACAGAATTCAAATTCTTGACATTGTCAACTAAGCCACACCTAATAGTTCATTTTATTATTTTTGAAACATTACATAAATGCCCACCTCAATTTTATACTCGTATATATATATCTCTGTGTGTATGTGTGTGTGTGTGTGTGTGTGTGTGTGTGTGTGTGTGTGTGTGTGTGTGTGTGTGTGTGTGTGTGTGTGTGTGTGTGTGTGTGTGTGTGTGTGTGTGTGTGTGTGTGTGTGTGTGTGTGTGTGTGTGTGTGTGTGTGTGTGTGTGTGTGTGTGTGTNTAATATCCAAACAAAACAAGAAAAAAATACTTTTAACCTTTAGGTAAATTGGGGAGAACATTTAGTACTCTTAATTTTTGGTGGAATTCAAGGAGGATTTGATTTCTCAAGCTGGTGTAGGGCATTTAGCTCAATGACAATGCAAGTTGAGCCATGACTCTTCGTCATACTTAATTATACTTTTTTCAATAATTTGACATTTCAAAAGTAATTTTACCTAATATAATATCCAAACAAAACAAGAAAAAAATACTTTTACAAAATATTTCCAATCATAAAGTTCTCTTTTTTCAAAATTAATTCTCCTCGAAACTAACTTTATACAATTTAACAAACACATGCAATAAATATATAATATTATAAATTTTAATGGAGGAAGATGTTCGGACATATTTTTCCACCATTAATTTTACCAAATATAACTTTTATTGCAACATTTTTATGCTTAAAAAAAAGATTTAAGTTACCAATTCTCAGCACTGTTCTTGTTCGTTTCGTTAAAATTAAATTACTTTGTTTCTATCTAACGTAATGAATAGTAAGTACTCAAAAAAGTTTCAATTTAATAATTATCTGAAATCACCTAATTTTTCATTGAGCCAAGCAATGAGATCACTAATCATCCAAAAATTATGGACAACCGTCAACCGACAACTGTTGGGGTTAAAATTACTTATCACCAAAACAAGAAAAGACAATTATAAAAGATTCAATAGAACTACATGTGGGCATACAATAATTATATGACCCTAGCAATAGCTCAATGGGAGAGCTTCTCAAATATTCCTAATAAAGATCTTATGATTTTGGCACTTAATTTCATGGGTGCCAAAGGATAAGCTCAACTGATAATAGTTCTCCAGAAAAACCTTGTGAATTCAGTTTTGCAGATAAGCTCAACCAACCTAGGGCAACTACGTAGACCGTACCACGAAACAAGCATCAAAAGGGAGATCAACCATGCCTTATTTATAACTCTACAATCTACATCTATTAATAATTTATTCAACCACAATTAAAATAAGGATATTTTAGACAAAAAATACAGATAGAAAACTCTCAAGTGTTATTTCAATTAATATGAGATACTGAAAATAAGAGAAAAAGGGAAAAGCAAGTGTATTTGTATTTGTATCTCTATATTTTCTTTTTCAAATTGTAACGCTTGATAATGTCTTTGTCAAAGGCAAGCCACTTATACCCGGAGTAGAGAATTCACAAAGAAATTTCACCATAAGATGCTTCCAAATAGAGGTTTCCTCTAGATTTTCTGTTCCCCTCACCATAGTTGCTCATAGGCCATGGAGTCACTTCTCTATCTTCTTCTATTTCTCCCTGTGTTACTATTAATGTTCTTCCTCCAAAAATACAGAACCACTAAGAGGCCACCAGGCCCAAGAGACCTTCCCACCATTGGAAATCTTCAGCAGTCGGTAATTCTACACTTTGTGTGCAACTGTGGCAGCTATCAAAGACAAACGGATCTTTTCCCTTCAACTCGGTTCAAGGCAAGCTCTTGTTGTTTCCTCAGCTAAAATGGCCAAATAAGTCCTGAAAAATCACGATCTTGAGGTTTCTAGCCGACCTTCTTTACTTGGCCAACAGAAATTGTCTTACAATGGTTTAGACATAGCATTTGCACCATACGGTGATTATTGGAGAGAAATCAGAAAAATTGTTGCTATCAATATCTTTAGCTTGAAGTGTGTCTCAAGCTTTTCCTCTGAAAGATAGTTTGAGGTCTTGCAAATGATCAAGAAGATTTCAGGGCATGCGGTTTCTTCGAAAGTCACAAACTTGCCTTAGGTATTAATGTATCTCACAAGCACTATAATTTTTAGGATTGCTTTCGGGAGAAGGTATGAGGAGGAAGGAACCGAAAGGAGTAGGTTCCATGGGCTAGCTGCTCAATGAATCGCAAGTATTGATGGCTATCTTCTTTGTATCTAATTATATTCCTCTAATAAAGTGAATTGATAAAGTCACATGATTACTTGCTTGTCTTGAAATAAATTTTAAAGAGCTTAATACATTTTACCAAGAAGTCATTAATGAACACTTTGATCCAAATAGATAGAAATCGGAAGAAGAGTATACCATCGATGTCTTACTTCAGCTGAAGAAGCGGCATTCATGCTCATTTGATCTCACTTACAATCATATCAAAGCTATGGTCATAGTAGTTTTTCTTTGATAATTTTACTTGCATATAACTTTCCCTCATACATGTTGTTAGTGTTACCATCCTAATTGCAAAGCATGAAGATGGGTCATGGATGCCATATTGAAAGCATGAGATTCTGGTTCTGTTACCATAATAAAAAGGCATTTTCCCTAATGTCATTTTCTAACTCATTCTCTTTAAACATTTGTAGAACATACTTGTCGTAGGAACTGATACAAATGTAGCCACATCAGTATGGGCTATGGTTCAACTAATAAAGAATCCTAGAATAATGAATGAAGTTCAGGCAGAAGTAAGAAATGTGTATGGCAAGTAAGGCTTCGAAGATGATATTTAAGAGCTTTCTTATCTTAAGGCAGTGATAAAGGAGACATTCAGAGTTCACCTAGCAGAGCCACTATTGCTACAAAGAGAAAGAAACAAAAAATTCATTGTAGATGGCTATGAGATTCAAAACAAAACATTAATATATGTGAATGCATGAGATATTCATAGAGATCCTAAAGCTTGGAATGACCCAAAAGAGTTCTACCCGGAAAGATTTTTAGACAATACTATAGATTTCAATGGATGAGACTTTGAGTTAATTCCATTTGGTTCTGGCTGTAGAATTTGCCAAGGATTACATATGGGAGTTGCAACAGTTGAGCTTATACTTGCCAATCTTCTTTAAAAGTTTTATTGGGAAATGCCTACAAGGATAAGCAAGGAAGACATAGACACTGAAGTACTCTCAGGACTTACCCAAGAAGAATTCTCTCTCTGCCTGGTTTGCAAAGAACTATTATTGAACCTCTATGATTTTCTTTTTTGCTTTTTTATGAATGCTATGTAAAATAAAGCATGATTGCACTTACGCATCTCATGTATGTACAACTGTCCATACATGTGACTATGTGACGTGAGTATCTAGCAATAGAAAGTAGCATCTAGCCTTATATAATTCAAATGAAATCACTTGTGGTGTGAATTGGCAAGAGAATATTCAATTTTGAATTAAAAAATTGATTATGTGCCATTATAGCATCCATAGAGGAATTTTCAATGAAATTCAATGGGCAAACTTATCGAAACTCTGCAGCCCCTGCAGTGCCTAAGGAACTTCAGGAGATCTTGATATGCTGTCCAAATAGCGACAACCATCACAAAATGTTGGAGAATACTTAGATAGTAAGGACTCTATTTATAGATAATTATTAAAATAACACACCTATCCTGAATTTCAATTATTTACACAAGGGCCATCATATGTAATAAAAAATAAATAAACTGCATTAGACATTCTAATGTTTAAAATATAAATAAATAGCACTGATTTTTTTTAAAATTGTTATGTTTCTCTTTGTATTTTATTTTTATTCTATAACTTAATTATTATACATGTCTGTCTCAATAGAGACTTGGCAATTCAAATCTTCATCTTTTTTGGTAATATAAAAATTTAAGAGTACAAAAGAAAAGGAACTTTTCTTTGTAAAATATGTAGACTTGATCATTTTTGAAAGATTTTTATTTTTATATAAGTAGCCTGATAAGGAGAAGAAGAAGGCAATATGACTCTTCATTATTGAGAAGATAGTGTGGGCAAGTGCACATATGTTCAACGTGGCACATTATTCGCATGCCTTGAAATTGGATCTACTTGATTACGTGGATCTATTCACACTTGTTGAATTGATTAAATCTGAATCATAAGAAAAAATTAAAATAAATTTAGTTAAATTAATTTAAATTATATGTAAACCAAAGTAACGTAGGTAGAGTTGGTCAATCCAATTCCAATCTCTCCTTCCTCATATCTGTTTGATGGCTTGACCAAGTAAGTCCTCGTGGGCGTAAACTGGTCATTCTTAAAATCTGCATGCATATATGGCCTCACACTGTTTTGGATTCTGCTTTCTTAACGGATTTCACATACAAATATTGAAAACGATTCCAAATTTTAGAATTGTCGAAAGCTCAATTTGACATATTCAAGAGAAAGTTTCTCTTATCCAAAGTAAGGGAGGTTTGTATTATTTTTAAACCAAAAAAAAAAAAAGGAGATCTTTGTAATTTTATCATTATAATGGGCAGATTAGTGTAAGACGCAGAAAAAGACGAACGAGAGGGGAAGGTGCAGAAAAAAAAAAAAAATTTGATGACACCAATGGGTCTTCTGTTGGGTGATGCCACTGGATCACCTGTTTTGCTACATTTTTTTTCAAAAAATATTAAAATATTTAAAACTATGATATTAAAATAAATAAATTTAAAATTAGGATATTAAGGTAAATAAATTTAAAAAATATATTATTTAGGTCAATTAGTGAGCTAGTGTATGTATTATAGTCTATTTCAAACTTTTATAGTTTTCTTGTATATATCACTATTCTCGTTTAAAATTTGGGAAATATTATAAATAAATAAAAAAAATGTGTTTATATCATTACTGTCCTTTAAAATTTTATAGCTTTTAAGAGCCCTAAGGTTTTTTATTATCATATATGATTTTTTATTTCAGACTCGAAATTTAATGTCTGCCCCTCCATTTTTATGTCTATATATATGCACGAGGATTCATGTAACATAATTCCAAGTTGAGGTTCACTCCATAATTGTTCTTTTATTCACCATAGTTGCTCATAAGCCATGGCATCAGTACTTCTCCTTCTATTCCAAGTTGAGATTTCAGGACATTCTGCTTCTTCCAAAGTCACATACTTGAATGAGACACTAATGTCTCTCACAAGCACCATCATTTGTAGGATTGCTTTTGAGAAAAGTAATGAAGACAAAGTAGTCGAAAAGAGCAGGTTCCATGAACTGCTTACTGAGTTTCAGGCCTTGATGGTTACATGCTTCTTTTCAGATTATATTCCCTTCCACTTCTAGTATCGAAAAAAAATTCAAAGAGATAGATGTATTTTACCAAGAAATCATCAAGAAACATCTTGATCTGAATAGGCAGAAATCAGACGAAGAGGATATCATCAGTATCTTACTTCAGCTAAAAAAACAACGTTCAATTTCATTCGATCTCCCATATACCATCATATCAAAGCTGTGCTTATGGTAATTTTTCTTTGAATAGTTTTACTTTAATATAAATTTCCATCGTACATCTTACCATCCTAACTACAAAGCATGAGATTCTGGTTCTTTTATCACTTTATATCATCAACGCATTTTCCCTAATGTTATTGTTTAACTCTTTTTCTTTTAATATTTGTAGAATATACTTGTAGGCGTAACAGATATAAGTGCAGCCACATCAGTTTGGGCTATGGTTACACTAACGGAGAACCCTAGAGTAATGAAGAAAGTTCAAGCAGAAATAAGAAATTTGTATGACCAGAAAAGTT
Source organism: Cercis canadensis (assembly GCA_003255065.1). Lineage (NCBI taxonomy): Eukaryota > Viridiplantae > Streptophyta > Magnoliopsida > Fabales > Fabaceae > Cercis > Cercis canadensis. Next base: position 330,382 of record QAOA01005544.1, read on the forward strand.
TTATAGATGAAGATGATATTCTTAAGCTTCCTTATCTTAAGGCAGTGATAAAGGAGACATTAATAATGCACCCAGTAGCACCACTACTGGTGCCAAGAGAAACAACTAAAAAATTCGTTATAGATTGCTATAAATTCAGGCATTAGTATGTGTGAATGCTATATATATGCTTTTACTTGAGTTTGAAGATATTTACACATCCATTTTTAATAGTTCTGGCAAGTTATTTTTATTTGAATTTTTTATATGCCACTCCTATATACAGCAATTGTCATGTGCCAAAAAAAAAAAAAAAAGCAATTATCGAATGTGCTTTTTCAATTCTGTTGAACTTGACGCAAATGGGGTTATAACTGGAAATAAAAAATAAGCGAGTAGAAGAATAGCAGCACAGCAGTAAAAGCAGAGAATGATCAAGAAATTAGAAATTTTTATGGTGAGACAGGTTTTATTGATGAAGATGATATTCATAAGAGTCTTTATCTTAAGACGGTGGCCGGTGATAAAAGTGACCCTGAGATAGTGCCCACCAGAACCGCTACTACTTGTACCCTGAGATAGAAATAAATATACAGAAAAGATATATAACAAGCAGTGACAAAGGTTGTTAGAACTACTATTTTATTCTCCTATATTGTTATTTAAATAAATATAGATAAACTCGAAAGCAACTATGCTGGTATTGTTAGGAAAACGATAATAGAGACTAACTAGGTTGGCTTTTAGGCGTGAACAATTACACTGTCTTGAGTGTAATATTGCTTATCTATAAAAGCAAGTTATCCCAGGATACAACAAAGCTCTCAAAAACTCTCAATGAAAAAGTGAATTCTAATGCATTAGAGAGTTCCCTTTTATAGAGTTAAAAAGGCACTAATGAACAAATATAATTGATCAGTAATTAACAGACATAATTGTCTATTCGGAATAGACATAATTGTCTGTTCGGAATAGTCACAATTGTCTATTCGAAATAGACACAATTGTCTATTCAAGTTTACTCATCTAAACCTGTTAACTTAATTAACCATCATCCGAATCGGGTCAAACCGACCTAACCCGGTCCGGTCCAGATATTAAAACCAATGTTAAAATATTTGTTAAATCGATCAAGAACCATTAATGGGTTTTGTCTTGCTAGGCTATTTAGGCTTGCCAAATAGGCTTGTGCCTATTTAACTAAAGTTACTTTATAACTTTAATTTGCATTTATAAAGCCTTTTACATACTCTAATTTAACCAATGTGAGACTTGGTTAATTATAAGCATATTTACAAACTATTTCAACAGGTATTACACATTTCTCAACCCTTTTGAGAAGACTAAGTTAGCCTCACTCACAAAATAGAAATTGTGGTGACAAAGAGAAAGAAGAACTTGTATTAATTCAATGAATGTTTTACAAGATTAGCGTTTTAGTTGTATTTGCTAAATGAGAAGTCTCACTTATTTATACTAATTCTTCTCCCAAATTAACGATGGGGGGATTGAGGGATTGAGCTCTAAAAGCTTCCCACCTCATTTCCTCTAAAATATCTAAGGAAAATATTTTAAAAAATTGAATAATATATTATACATAATAGTACTTTTTTTTTTTNCAGTAATTAACAGACATAATTGTCTATTCGGAATAGACATAATTGTCTGTTCGGAATAGTCACAATTGTCTATTCGAAATAGACACAATTGTCTATTCAAGTTTACTCATCTGAACCTGTTAACTTAATTAACTACCATCCGAATCGGGTCAAACCGACCCGACCCGACCCGGTCCGGTCCAGATATTAAAACCAATGTTAAAATATTTGTCAAATCGATCAAGGACCATTAATGGGTTTTGTCTTGCTAGGCTATTTAGGCTTGTGCCTATTTAACTAAAGTTACTTTATAACTTTAATTTACATTTATAAAGCATTTTACATATTCTAATTTAACCAATGTGAGACTTGATTAATTATAAGCATATTTACAAACTATTTCAACAGGTATTTCACATTTCTCAACCCTTTTGAGAAGACTAAGTTAGCCTCACTCACAAAATAGAAATTGTGGTGACAAAGAGAAAGAAGAACTTGTATTAATTCAATGAATGTTTTACAAGATTAGCGTTTTAGTTGTATTTGCTAAATGAGAAGTCTCACTTATTTATACTAATTCTTCTCCCAAATTAACGATGGGGGGATTGAGGGATTGAGCTCTAAAAGCTTCCCACCTCATTTCCTCTAAAATATCTAAGGAAAATATTTTAAAAAATTGAATAATATATTATACATAATAGTACTTTTTTTTTTTAACATATTCTTATCAATTGGTCTCAACTAAATCTTGACTTTACAAATTTGACTGAACTCAATTTCTTTAGGGAATCATGCTTTCGTTTGTGAAAAAAGTATGAGATTTATGTCAATATGGGAGTAATTTTATATTAAATGATATATATAGCATTAAAAATTATTTCATGTTCCTTATACATAAATCCGCCACTTAGTTAATCTCTCTGTTATTTGTTATATCACTACCTACCATGCCAAATTAACATAGTTGATTTGAATTTCTAAGAAAAATGTACACAAAGTCCAAACCTAGAGAACTGAGAGTTTTCTTCTCTCAAATTTCAATTGAAGCATATCAAGGCCAACATTTATACCATGTTGGTGTACATACAGGGGAGCAATGATTTTTATGCACATAAAATGTTTGTTGAAATGTGACAACAAGTGAAAGTCAAAATCAAAATTGATGTTGAGATTTATGCATGTCTCATTTCATGGTGTAAGTCTATGAAAATTTCTTCATTTTGCTTTTAACATTAAGTGAATAGTACTAAATTATTATTATTATTATCTGAATTAATAATAACTTTGATTATGAATCGTTAAGGATTTATTTCCCTATAATTATTATCTTTTAGATAACTATAAAACTATATACAACTACATTTAGAAATTATTTTTTTGGATCCACCCCTGGTAGTGAGGTTGTGGGGGCAAGAGCAACATTTTAGCCAAATTAGTGTAAATAGTAGAGGTAATGAGATTATTATATATACATTAAATATAATTTTTTTGAGCTACAAACGGATCCGCCCCTTGATTGCAATAAGAACGGAAGTCAACTGGGACAGTTTATCAATATACAAGTCAAACAATGCCAAACAGGGTTTTCTATGAGAGTTTGGCATTGATGCTACCATGTTCAAGTTAAACAGCCGGTTTGAAAATATTTATGAACAAAAAAAAAAAGGACCCATAATCCGCTGGGAGGGGTAACCCATAAGTAGCAAAGCAAACATTTTCCCTAACCTTAGCCCAGTTTCATTCTCTCCATTATCTCCAAAATTCATAATTCTTATGCTCCTCATGTGTTCTTCCCAGTCCCTTAGCAGTAGCTTGCTTTTGTGAGGAATAAAAGAGGATCATAAGGAGATAAATTTCACTTATGTACATAAACTGGCAACAAGTGGCCTGAAAAGGATGCGACTCCTAAGGTACACCTCCCAATTCACACTTGCTGGAGTTCTTCAGGCAGCAATGAAGATAACTTCCTTGTTTCTTGCAGGAACGGGAACTCTTAAAGTCCATTTCCATAATGATCCGGGAAAGAGTAGAAAAAAAGTACCATTTCAAAGTGGGTTGAAGACAACTGTTTCTACCCTTGCAGTATAAGATTTAACCTCAAAGTCCTTTTCTAGGGTGGTTGGAAGAAATGGCTGACTAAATGCTGGGCTCATTTCCAAGAACAAATAATTTTGGGTGTGCTAGTTTTCCTTCAAGCAACACTTCTAACTTCAGATGGTGCTTTCTAGAACAGTCATTACATGACCAAACAGGACATAGAGGTTTAGTGGGATGGGTGGGTGACAATAGGTCAGTAGCAGACTAGCAGTCATCAGTAAAACAATTTCATGAATGGTCAATCCAGCAAAAGATTATTTGTGCAACAGAGTTCAAAACATTTATGCATATATACAGATACAAGTGCCTGAACAAATATAGCCATGAAATTATTTGAATTTGAATCAAAAAGGACAACATTATCAAATTACAGACCCAGCATAATGTTTCTTAAAGGAAGCTGGCAAAAAAATAATTGACGTCTATTATATTTGTCCAAGAGAATACAAATACTTTCAAAGTGCAAGCTACAAGTATATTATAGTTTATAGATTACTAGCTGGATAACATCATATCTTTGCTAAAGAAAATGGCGCTATTGAGAAAACATTTGTTATTAGTAATATGAGTCATAGGTACACAATTTACTGATGTATTTGTTGTCAGAGTCCCCAGAATAGAAGGGATATCCTGTACAGTAAACTCTACACGTGTCACCTAAAAAGCATAAAAACAAAAATGGGATAAAAGAAAGAGGAAAATACCAGCAAATTCACAACCCAATTCTTCATGGGGTTCCAGCAAGAAGCAAACATCTTCAAGCATCATATATAGCATGATATATCTTTCTTGATCAGCAACAGCCATAATCTTGAAAAAAAAAAAATTCTTGCAGAAGTAAGCAGATTCCATTTACACTGACTAATAAACTGAGTATACACTAGTACCAGAGCCATCAACGGGTTTAGTTCGGGCACAGTCTTGTCTGATACCACATCCTGCAGCTTATATTGAACAAGCAGAATTACCCAGTCCAGTTGACATCACTTAAATAAACTTGTGATTGAACAACTATTCTCCCAATTTTAAAACCTGGAACCACAGTGAATCCCACCTTCGCCCTACTTTTACTTGGCCAGGTAAATTTCTTTGTCACATCTTCCATATATACCATAGAGAAATCTACACCTCTTTCCACTTGAAAAATTTCAACCACAGGATCAAAGGCATAGGATAACTTATGTAATGTCCATATGGAGCTAGCCATTCTAACAAATGCCTCATAGAACATACTCAGTGACCTCCATGAGTTCAATACAATTTCATTTTGATCCAAATTAACAAAAATGGACGATTCCATTGTAGGATGGATAAGCCGCTGATACTTATGCCCGCAAAACTTTGAAAAATCACAACTAGGATGAATGCTAAGCAACTCCATTGGATTACTAGATACATGCTCAAGCAATTGCTTCAAAGAACTATCGTTCTTCTCCGAATTCAAAGCATGCCCATTAGACATAATTTCACTCTCACTCAATCCAAACTCTTCAGAATCAAACCCTTGAAACATTTCTAAACATACATAAGACAAAAGTGCATACTGATTATGCCCTTTCTTTGCATACTGAATATTGGGATGAACTGCATTAGCCACTAAATCCAAATCCCACCCAGCTTTCCTCATCAAACTAATCAAAATCTTGGTAAACTTGTGAGTTGCTCTAGAAGCATCATGTAACACAGAATCAAACACTCTAACAGTTAACAAAATCTCAGAAGATGAATTCAAATTACCACATAATTTCTTGGACAACTTTATGTTAGACTTGTGAATCTCCTCCACCTTGTTCCTCAATGCTGAAAGTTCATCGTGCTTCTGCTCAAGCTCTGCCTGCAAACGGTTTGAAACAGTTCCAAGCGTCCTCAGCTTGCTCTGATTCTCTTCTACCTGAGCTTCCAAGCAAGACCCAATTGGGAAATCAGAATCAAAATCAGGATTTTTACAACAATCTTTATAAAATCGCTTGAACTCAGAGAGCCTTTGGAGGTGCGAGACTAAAACTCTATCAGCTGCTTTCGCATTCTCTTCAACAAAAGGAACATGAGCAGTCTGTAACTGGAAGTACGAAGCTTCAAACGAAGCAATAGTAGCGAAAATCGAAGAAATCAGCGTGTGGGTCAGCTGGGTATTGATGGCTCTGATCTGGGTCGGGCTAATTGACTTCGCCACCGTCACTTGCGGCGGCGGAGACAGCGGTTTCTCGGTTTGCTCCAATTTCATGAACTGGGTCTCGGCGAGAGGCTTCGGTGGTGCCAACTCCAGCAGCGACGGGGGAGTTCCAGGAGAGAAATTGTGAACTGAGTCGGGTTTGATGACGACCACTTTCTGGTCGGTGATGATTTCTTCAGCAGAGTCTAAGAGGGAGAAGCCATCGGAATCTTCTGCGGCGGCGGTGGTGTCTTCATCGTCGGCGAAGAATTCGAAAGTTTTAGTCTTGAAAGCGAGGGCGAATTTCTGGAACATCTCGGAGATTTGAGGGGGTTTGGAGGAGCCATCAATTTCTGGCATTTTGTGGGTTGCTTTGAAGTGGGAATTGAAGCTTCTAACTCGTAAGAGTGTGAAAGGATCAGAAGAAAAGAAAGAGTGCTAATTTAGAGAAAGCATAGAGAGAAAGATAGAAAAGAATCCTTGAATTCTACTGCTGCACCTTCTCATGTGCTTTGGATGTCTTCCAAGGAAGGTATGTGTGGGGTTCGGACTACGGGGTATTTCGTAAAAGCCTTTTTGTTTTTTGTTTTTTTTTTTAAGGTTCTGACTTTTTAAGGATTAACGGTAAGACGAGGCAAGGCTAGAGTCACAATGTAGCCATGCGTTTCTATGTCACCGTTCGTAACTAGGAAATTATTGTTAAGTCATTTAAATATATAAAAAAATTCAGATGAATTACTTAGAAAATATTTTTAAATAGATTATAATTATTATTAATATTTTAATTTTAATTTTTTTTTGTTATTTAATGATTATTATATATTGACTCATGATTGTTCTACGTCTTTAAACGATAAACTAATTGGTAGTTATTATGAAAGATAATCTTAAAAAATTAATAATTATTATTTTTGGTTACTCACCGGTGTTTAAGTTTCACTCAACTAATTTAGATTCGAGCCGAGAATGATCACAAGGGTGGCAAAACTCTACTAACCGATGTAGTTGCATACCCAAAAACTAGAACTCGAGACTCTTAATTAAGCTAGAATATTCTCTTATCAGATGATTTACACGCTTGTTAGTAATTAACAATAATTATAACTTACCTAAAAATATTTTTTTAAATGACCCACTTAAAATTATGAGTAACTTAACAATAATTTGCTCAATAAATCTTCTTCTTTCTAGGGAAAAAAAAAAAGCATTTTTACAAGTATTTAATGGGTTTATAAGCATAGGCCAGGATTAAAAAGTGGATGTGTGGATAATTTTTTTTTATGAATAAATAATTACAATTTCATTGAAATTTAACATATGCATGCTCTTATTTAATTTACATATGAAACAAATGACGCTTTAATTTTCTATTCACTTCTTTTCTAGATGATTTTCGTTTCACTCTGGAGTCTGGGAGTTGTAGTGCTGCTGCTAATAATAATATAATTCCATAAAACAAAAATAATAATAATCCCAGAAAACATATATATGCAGGTTTCGATCTGTGTTGCCGACATCAACTAAATTAGTATCCTAAGTCGCTGCGTTGACGAATCAAATAACTATTTCTAGCTAACCAATTAGTTGCCAGTATTTTCATTGAAGATGCTTTTAAAGGTTTCTTTATATATCTTCTTTCCTTTCGGCTTAATTAAACCCTTTCTAATCTTTCTTTTTCGGCCATAGTGCGCTTCTTTTGCGTACGCCTCCTTCCCTTCCACTCTTTTCCAACTAATCAAAGAGAGAGAGAGAGATTTACCTATCAAAACTTTATTTTATTTTTTTTCATTAATTAGGGCTACCCCCAAAGCTTTAACTACCACTTACCATAATTGGAAAGTTCATATTGGTTATGTAAATTAATTTGTTCTTTGCTGTATCTTAGGGGTTGGTCTAATAGTGAAGACAACCATATAATGTGAGGTTACTCAGGTTAGTATAAAATAACACACCCAGAAAGAGAGGTTTATGTTTTGAGGGGATGCAATGCAAGGAGAAAAACAATAGAGTTTATATATATATATATATATATAGAGAGAGAGAGAGAGAGAGAGAGAGAGAGAGAGAGAGAGAGAGAGGATGCAATCATTTACTGATATGCTTGGTGGGCAAAGTTATTTTAATTATGCCTCAAAGTGGCTTTTACATGCCTTGTAAAATTTTATTGCCCATTTAATAACATGATTAGTACTGCAATCATTTTTGCTTTATGCACCTTTGGAATGTATGCACTACTTTAAGCAGACAATTGGTAGTGGAAAACTCCTCAGGCTAAGATACTGTGTCTTTCAATCAGAAACAATTAAAGCCTTCACAAATCACAACCCCATTTTCGGGAGAAAAGGAAGAAGAAAAGAAGGAACAGACAAAAAAATAAACAAATTAAAGGAAAAGAATAAAAGAGTTTAAAGCAGAAACATAAGAATAGATATAACGAATATCCAAGAAAAAACTAAAAAGAAAGAGCATACATGCATGATTAGGCAGAGGATAATGTCTCCCGACCATTTTTTAGTTGACCAAGTCAGCTCAAGCTTGCAGTTGTCCCTATTGCAACTATATAAGTGATGATTAAGTGAGATGAGATTTTGCTAAAAAAAACAGAGTATAGTGGGAAAACTGGGATTCTTTTTCTTTTTCAAATTATCTTGACATTTCTGCTAATTTAAAATCTACATATATATGGGGTTTGGATTGTTTCCCATTGACTAGGGAAAAAGGGTTAAGGATATGCATCTGTGATTGGTTCATATGAGAACTATAATTAATTATAGTGTATAGAGTAGGTTAGGAGTTATGAGTTGTTGGACGAAGTCAAACAAAATTTGAGCACATGCTGCGGCATGACAGAGACAATGATAACTGATAATGTTTTTCTTCATTATCTATTCTAGGGTTGTTCTTCTCTAGTTTCTCTTTCTTCATTTTCATTTTTCATAATTTTATTCTTCTCAATTTTTCTATTTTATTTTCATTAAAAGTGATGGCATGGGGCAATGGGCACGGACAGCACTCACTTATGTCACCTAATTCAAGCCTTCTACGAAAGAAGTTAATAAATGGTGTTGTGATCTTGAAGAAGCAAACCTTCACACATACTCCCATTATTGTATAATGGGTCTCACGTGCAACCCTATGGCCATTGCCCACTTCCATGTCCTTGAGGGACATTCCAAGTTTAGGAGTAGCATGAAATTCTCGCAAGAAAAAGCCAAATGCGCCTTTGCTCATTGCTCATATTTAAGTTTGGTGATAACATTAAAATCTTTTTATTTTCAACTTTTTCCTATTAAAGACACCCTAAAAAAGGGTTAATGGAAAACAACTCGTTAAGGCAAGTTCGCCTAGAACCAAGATAAGAATGAGAATGGATATTCATGCTCAACTTGGGGTTAGAGTTTGGTGAAATCAAGAGGAGTCGTATCAAAATATGCAATACCGAAACTCATCCTCATTAGCTCAACTTCAGCCTTAACTACACAAACAAACAAACACAAACAGATACATATATTCTAATCCAAGTTCAAGAGTAAACGCCATTCTAGAGCCATGGAGATGGAATGTAGGAAAATTAAAATGGAAAGAAGAGTGAGGGCTCCATCTATAAACTTGGACAACTTGTAGTGAGGTTTCGTTACAATAGGTTGGGTAAATTTGGACTTCTTCTAGTTATAAGATGGGCTTTAAATGGCTTAAGTCTAAACAAGGAGTTGTTTCTCTACTTGGGCTAAAGTTATGAATGTTATTTGTTGTCTTCACTTGGGCTTGGGAAAACGGTGTTTGTTCAGGTTATTCAATTCTACTACAAGCCCATGATTATTAGACGAGATGATGAAATTATTTTGTCATATTTATTAACTTTATTATTTATTATTACTAAGCGTATCTTAGCTCATGATAATCCAAGTTTAACTTTATCATTTATTATGTCATATAATATTGTGACGAAATTTTTTTTTGATAAATATGAGATAAAAATTGTGTGCACTGTATTAAGAAATTAAACGACTTCGTACATTGAATTTGGTAAAATGAAAAGTCTCAATTTTTTTCACTGAAAATCATTACACTAAATGGAAACATAATTGAACTAAACTCATATTTTTCATCCAATTTTTTGGTAATTTATTAAATTGGCATCAAATTTTCTAATTTTACCTTCAAGAAGAAAATTCAGGATGAAATCTAATAGAAATAAAAAGTTTAATTAAATGGATCAATTTTGATATTTAAAAAGGATGAAAATGAACGAAAAAAAAAAAGTAACAGTTTAACTAAACCAATCTTGATATTTGGATAAAATTTCCAAGACCAAAATTTAAGGACTAGATTTTCCACAGACAAAAAAGGGAAAAAAAAAAAAGGATTATGCCCATCAAGTTGCATATTGAATTCTATTCCTTGTTGCAATGGGATTGAGATTGCAAAGCTCTATATATAAAGCCCTCGAACCACCGCAGTGTCTTAGCCATTATTCTCTTCTGCTTCTCATTCCAAAGCTTTAGGACTCTTCTCCATATCATAATTAGCTTTCTGGTTGCAAAATAGGATTTCAATATGAAACACATCACAAGGAAGATGCCCAAGCTTCCTCTTCCCTCTTTGATTTCACCCTTTTATCACAGGCCCTTAATGCTTCTGAAATTGGAATCAAGAAACGGAGCTCTTCTATCTCTGAAGATAGTAGCAACCAAGTTCAATCGCTCTCAAAATGTAACTTTTTTAATCTCTTTCAACCTAATAGGTTAAGTTTTCTTGTTAGTTTATAAATTAGATTGAATTGTAAATTCTGAACTAGTGGGTTCCGTTTTGCTATTGAATTGAAAGTTGAAACAGGTGGCTTTGACTTCACTGGTTTGTCAGAGGCCCTGAATGGCATTCAGAGACAAAACCAAAAATATGCTCCTCAATGGGACAAAAGGTCGTTCTGTATATATGAAGAAAGCAAGTGAAATAGCACTTAGGAGGAGAGCAACGGAGATCGTGGCCAGGAACAAAAAGAGAGATCTTGTAAAGATTACACACAACATTAAAAGGCTTGTGAGAGGGCCAAACAAATTTTGGCGAAGAAAACTAAGACGTGCAATTAGAATGAGAGCCATCACAAGGCCAATTGAAAATGAAAAAGATGATGAGAGAGTAATTGTCATGGAAGAGAATGTGGCCTTATACATATGCATATGATCAATCTAAACACCATACATATATGCCATAATGATGTAATTTGCTGGTTGAAACTGTTTGATAAATTCATAAACAATTCTCTATGCTTTTCTTTGTTTTTGTTTTTTTTTCCTTACATAAGAAGCTCTTAAAGTTGCTGTATTGGGCATTATAGAATGAGTACCTTTGGAAATTAAGCCAACATTAATGAGAAAAAATTAGGCACTACAGTATATAGCTACCAATCCCAAGTTCCCAACTTCAATGTCGTATAAATTTGAAAAAGCTTAGTTTAATGATATTAAAAACTCTGATTTTCTCCTGTAGTTTCAAGTTTTGTTACTCCTTAATTATGCTATAATATTCACTTATTCATAATCTATCTTGCATCTTTTTTTGAGCTGAGATGTTGGAGTTGGACTATATAAATCTTATTTGGGAAGATGATCTCAGGTACGAAGCCAGAACTCTATTAGCTTTCACAGTAACAATTCTTGGAGCTTTCACAGTAATGATTTCTTCATTTAATTTTCTGCCAACATTATATACCGAATATTTAACTCAATTGAGTAGCATTGACACTACTGTTGTTCCTCTTAAATATTCAAGAAGGGCATGAAAAGTAAATAACATAGTCATTTTTATGAAAAGTAATTGTAATTTAGAACAACCACTAGATGGACATTTTCTTATAAAAACGGACCTGTTGTGTTTGTTTTTTGCATCAGATAAATGATTGCAGCAAGTTTACTGCATGTACCCTTTATTGCTTCCATGCTTGTTGAAGCTGTCCTGTAGGTTTATAGGTAACAGAGTCAGCAAATCAATGAACTTGATGAACAAGCCAGTTAGGGCATAGAAGAATAATTTCCCAGAAAGTTCCTTCTCGCACAATTTGTAAGCCGAAAACCCTGCTACAATTGTGTTCCATCTTAATTTTTTGTTTTATTTTCTATTCTTTCTGCTCCTGATTATATCAATTGCTGTATTGCTAGGGAAATCTTGAAGATCAACAACTAGTTTTGTACACCAAAACAATAAACAGATTTTGTACGTAGGTCAGAAAATCCACGATTAATACTTCCATTGTTGACCCAACTGAGCATTATTTCTATGATTTTTTGCTTACTTTCAACAGCTAACAACTAATTAAAGATTAATTATCTAAGGACAAACTTCATAACCCAATAATTGCTTATAATTGTTCAATTACATTTATTTATTTATTTATCTCTATTTTATATTTTATATATATCTAACTTGGAGTAGTAAGACTTACACAAATTTTACAATCGTACATAATTATATAAGAATTTAGACAATCTTACTTAAACTTTTTCCGGCTAAATTTATATGAAAAAACCTATGTAGTTATACATGTTTTACTAACTTTTTTTCTTGACTGTCCCCAAACTTCAATACAGCTGCTGCTACTTAAAAGCTAGACACTGCTATATATTTTTATCATGACCCAAAAATCCAATTTCCTATACATAAATGCCACCATATACAGATAAAGCTGAAGGTGGAAGAGTTACAACTGTGTGGATTGCCATAAAATAGGGGTTCAATTTTGTCTAGTATCCATAAGATAAGCGTTGGAGCTTGAGCACAATCATGTTGATGTGAACTTTGCATGAGGTGCCAACGCACCAATTGGCCTCTGCGAATGCTACGTTTATTTACCTTGTCTTTCTTGGTGTCCATGATACAAGCTGTTAGATTTAGCGTTTGGATTACCTTAGATTCATTTAAAATTTATAGAACTTGTGATCAAGTGTTACATAGATTTCTTTTTCTTGTCCTTTAGGGTTAGGATTTTGTCTTTTCTAGGGCACCCTGAGACTGTTCATAAACTCATGTGAACCCTTTTAAGTACTTACAGATCTACACTGTCTTATAGTTGCCAGCATTATTTGCATCTTGACATGTCCACGTTGGGGACCGCCAACTGAAACCATTATCATTGTCAATAATTTGAGCCTTTGACTACCTTTAAACCTTGGGAAAAATAAAATAGTTTCAAAGCCATGGTTACATGACAATTTTGAGTCGGTTGTTAAAAAAAAAAAGTTATATTCAAATTTTCTTAAGATATGTGACAAGAAAATTATTTGAAAGAAATTAGTTGTAAATCATGCAATGCAGAAATAGTTATTTAAATAAAAAAAAAATAGTAAAAGAGAGAGAGCGAATACAATGATTATAAATAAATTTATTCATAGNAAAAATAATTTTTTTTAAAATTTATATAGTGATATCATACCAGCACATATTTTTTTTGCCCTGCATACCAGAAAACGTAAGAGAAATGGTGTTTGTAAATTTGGTACATAAAAAAAGTGAGCAATATTAACAAAAAAAAAAGTTTAAGTAAGTTCTGAATTAGTTTAAGTTGAGTCTAATTAATTAAATTTGAGATATTGTATATGTGCAGCAGGTGCAGAAAATATATGCATTTTCATGATTAGAAATAACACTACTCAAAACTCAAAAGTAATATACAAGTACTATTATTCCGTTTCAAAATATCTCAAGGTTATGATCACTCTCAAGGTCAAGGTACAACGTTTTGAGACCCACATCAGGAATGGTATCACTCTGAACCTCTTAAATGTGTCTTTCAGTCTTTCTTTAAAAGTGAACGAAACAACAAGAGAGGACAATGCCTGACTCAAATTATTGTTCTACTTATATATGCATACAAACTTTTTTACATTTTATTTCAAACTTTTCAAATCCTTCTGAATTTTATTAGTCTCATTCATAACATGTTCAAAGAAATTGTAAATTATTACCAAATTATATTTTTCACAGTAATAAATTACAAGTTTTTTTTTTTCTATAATTAGATTTTGGCAAGCCTGGCCCAACTGCTTAGCCCAAATGGTCCCCTTACTTGCCCTTAGGCAGGAGTGTCCCTAGTCTTGTGGGTTCGATCCGGCCTCCCCTGCTTCTGTTCTTATAGGGGAAGAAAAAAAATTGGCCGGGCCCTTCTATAAACTTGTTTTAAACATTATATCAAGAACTAAATATTAAACAAAAATAATAAGTGCCTTTGTCATAACAATTCCTTATAAATTTCAATCGAAACATTTTTGAAAAAATTATTGTTAAGAAAATCAAATAAAAAAATTTTAAGTTCGATTTTAAAATTATATTTTATTTTACTTTAATTAATATATAGTTATATTTCATAGTCAATAATTATTTGTAGTTTCGACATAATTAATTATTTTAATAGTCATATATTAATTATTGAGAATTACAAAATAACTACCAATCATAGAAAAATTTAATTAGTCATTGATAACAACTAAAATATATTTAAATTTTTTTTATTTAAGTTCTTTATTTATAATTCTCTTAAAAAAATTTATAAATGCTTGTGACCCTGTCAATCTATCATGTTTCATAAAATAATTATAAAAATAGTCCTATAACTTTATTATGTGTGTTATTATCATACTGAAGTGAATGTAATTATTTATTACTTATCACATAACCTTTTTTATTTGATTAATTATGTGATTATAGTGTGTTGATATATGTGATAATTCTATAATACGATAAGCAGTTAATATTTTTGTAATTACATTTTCAAGCAGGCAATCAAGCACTTGTAAAAGAATTCATGTTAAAACTTAAAAGCATACATTAATAATTTTATTTAACATAAAATAATTCTTTTTGTCTGTTTTTTAACTCAAATTATATCACATGATAACTTAAGTGAAATTTAACGCTCATTGGGCCATTTTTTGGCTCTGTTGCCGAAGTGCATGTACAAACATCTCAAAGTTCAAGGCACAATTAAGTACAAAATGCCATATATTACCAAAAAATAATATACAAAATGCCATAGACCTAATCATTAGGACTATGTATAGGGTCTGAAAAATCAGTTAGCTACGGCCTTCTAGATCATCCCCAAAGTACATCTTAGATAAGTGAACATCCCTTTCTATTTTCTTTAGGTGATGGTTTTTGCTATAAGAGGGATGGTAGTGTACACATTGAATGAAATTTAATAAGAGTTATAGTGTTATTTTAATATTATTATGAAAATTTTAAAAAATTAAATTATTTAGTATGTATTAAAATATATAATTTTTTTTATCAAATATAATATAAAAAAATATGTTAAAAATAAATTTTAAAAAAAAAAATTTAGTACATTTTTTATATTATTATTTTTTTTATATTTTATAATAAATTATATATTTTGACACATATTAATTAATTTAATTTTTTAAAATTTTTACAATAATATTAAAATTATTTAATAAATTCCACTAAATCCACTCAAAATATAGTTTTACTATCCTCAAAGAGAAGGACCGAAGTATAGCGTTCACCTTCTTTTTTTTAACTTTAATTTAAAGACTCAACATATTATTTTGTCTCATACTGAAAAACTTAGTATAATTTAGGTTACACTAAATTTATTTAAATAATTTTTATAGAAATTTAATGTAATTTAATAAAATTTAAATTATATTATTTTATTTTAATATAAATATATTACTACAAACTTAAATGATATATTAGAAATTAAACCAGTTGTTAGAAGAGAATGCCTTTTCTCTAAACAAGCACTATTATTGTCATTATTTCAAGATGGCTAATGTTGTTGTTTTTTAACAATGCAAATCATCAAATTAGTTTTTGAGTAGTGAGATTAAGTTCTTTTTCAGTTGATTAACGTCTTTAATTATAGCACTGATTTTATAACTTAGGCTGGAGACCATTGTGGATGACATTTTACAAAGAGATAATTATCAAAATAATATTTTTTTAAATAAAATAAAATATTATTTAATATTGTTGTTTATATTTATTTTTAAAAAAAATCATACTTTTCATTTAGTTCAGTGGAATTTAATAAAACTTATACTATAATTTTAATGTCATTGCAAATATCTCAAAAAATTGAATTACTCAGTATATACAATAATACATAATATTTTATAAAATATAAGAACGTTATAATATAAAAAAAATAGTCAAAAAATAAACTTAAAAAAATTATTTTTTAACACATTTTTTTATATTGTATAGTTCTTGAATTTTATGTAATTGATAACTTAGTATTTTATGCAGGACGAAGTATAATCCATAATCAACACGCAATCCAGTTTGGTTTATAACAATGTAGTGCATGTTTAAATTAGCTTTACTTTATTATTTTAACAGTTTTTTTTGAACTTAAGTATGTGGGTTAAAAATATATGTTTGAGTAAAAGATAAAAACAAGTATTCACATATTTTAATACACTCTAACAATAGCTTTAAGAAACTAGCCAGCTAAATAACCATTATGTCAATAGAAGGGGAAAAAAACAAAGGTGAATAAGCATATACGTGTAGTGGAATCAGAAAGTGAAGATCTTGATCCATAAATACAAGGCAAGGGCAGCACAAATTTGGTTGCAAATAGGAGTGTTTGACCACGCGTGAGATAGAGACTTGATATGAGTGTTAGAAAAGACATTAGCTAAGAATAGGAAGGAATTGCAGCCACTTTAGTCAATTCGGGCAATAAAGGAGCAAATCTTGAGTCTATTTGGATACGATATCGTATTAGGTAGGCTTTTCAAGAAGGAAAATGCTACAGCTATAAATAAAAATATTAAATAATTTAGTTTTGTTGGGTAATTGGCATGGTTATCTGGAGTGGAGGCAGAGGAAGAAGAGAGGAAGAAAGAAAGAAAAGTGGAGGGGGCTGCGCTGAGCACTGTACCGCGGGTAGAGTGTTCAGAATCAGAGCGATCAGTGACCAGTGGTGTGGTGTGGTGTGGACGCGGATGTGGATGTGGTGGTGCTGCTCGCCAAAGAGGGAGAATAGCAAGTAGCATTAGGAATAGCCTCTCTCTGCCTCTGATGCTGCCACAGCTGCTGATGGTAACTATGCTACGTACCAATACCTATTCGATCATCACCTTCGCACGGTCTAAAACCTCTTTGTCTGCACTCTGCACCTCACAATCTTTTTACCCAACGTATATCCTCCCTCACTAATTATTTTATCTTCACCCAATACCATAACTGCCCTTCTTCCTATTTTGTGTTTTTTTTTTTAAAAAAAAGAATGATCCTTAAGTTTTAATATTTAAAAGAAGATAAAAAAAAATTCAAAGTAAATATTTTCAAACAAGTGTATGTCATTTTATATAAAATAACTAAAATATATATTCTGTAATTATTATATTAAATATAAACAATATAATTACATTTTTTTTCATTTTTTTTTACTTGTCACTAGAGTGTTTCTTGTCAATCCCCAAAGTTTACCTTCCATAATTAAATCAACCTTGGAAACATCTTAAACGCCCTTAGCTAATTCTAAAGGTAGCTGGTAACAATCAATTTCCAATACTAGATCCAGAAACTAAACTACAATGATATGCATCTGTCCTACATTTAAGATATTTTTATCAAATCCTGATCAACGCCCATTGTCTCCAGACTCGGATTCGGTCATGTTGCAAAGATCTAAGTCATATATTTCATTAAAGCTCATCTGAATCATTAAAATACATTGATTTTTAATAGTTCATATGAGTTTTAATAAAATGTACGACTCAAATATTTACAACATGACTCATGTCACATAGCCAGATCCAAATCTNCAAATCTCATTATCTCCTATCACATATTACTCATTACATATAACATTTAATATGAAAATTACTAATTAATACTACCTACATGAGATTAGCTTATATCTAGGAGATGAATTATTAGTCAAGGCACACAAGTTGGCCTGGCCAGATGCCACTTAGACAATAATAATAATAAATAAATAAAAATTATTAAGTGTGATCTAGTAGTAATAAATTTGGATAATATACAAAAAAATCATATGAATTCGAGTTTCTTTGATGTCATATAACTAAAAAATAATAAATAAAAAAGAACATTGACATTAAGCATCATAGGCCACCTTCACTGCCTTAAATTTTGGAAGTACATAATTGATCCTATGGAATTATGGGCAATTAACAGTAAGATAAGCATATGCCAATAATAACCAATCTAAATTTAGTCTTCCATCTAAAAAAGTCCTAAATATAGTGAAATTTCAATGGGTCAGAATCTCAGGAGTGGGAAAGGCAAAGCACATGCAAATTAGAACCAATCTGAAATTCAACAGCTTCAAAATTTACCAAATGGGGGCAATCATGCATATCTCAGGTATTGACTAAAATCATTAACACTTTAGTCAAATATGTAGTCTACGAAACGGGACACTGAGACATTATTACGTAGAATAATTCAAATTGCCTAAAATCATTCCGTCATTAACATGCCATGCCCACCAATCAAATACAAGATTAATTAAGATCGTAATTGAATCCTATTTTATTTTCTGAAAATACGATATATCACATTGCGGATTCTCAGTGTGCCTATTATCCTGCAAATCCTACTATATATATAATCCCCCCCTCATCTATGTTGCATGGGTGTGAATATATATATAATTTGTAATCAAACTCAAGACTTATACATTTCAATTTATTTTTGAAAGTCATTTAAATAAATGGTTAAGAGTTTAATTATTATTATTTGATTGAATTTAATTTTAACAGTGAATACTAAATAATAGTGAGTTTGTGCATTGTCATGCTTTTTAAGCCCAAGGTGTATGGCAGAAAGTCAGTATGTTATAAACATTTATTCTCATATGATTTAGTGATTTCTTATGAAGTTGAGATTTCATGTTTGATTTCTTATTCTTTAGTGCTCAATTAAAAAGTTTTTTTTTTTTTTTNTTTTTTTTTTTTTTTTTTTATCTAAAGGTCAAAATAATCTTGGCATAATTAAAACCTAAGAGTATGTTTAGTACATGAAAAATGAAAATTATATTCCACATCTAGTTTAAGAATTTTTTAAAAAGATTCAAGTTTTAAATTAGAATTCTTATTTTTTTTTTTATATCTTCAACTAAAAAATGTAGTTCTATTTTTTTTAAAAAAGGGTTAGTACTTTATTTATTTGTTATTTATGTTAGTTAATCATAATAATGATTCTAATCTATCTAAAAATCATCACTTTTTCTTCATTGTGGCATTGATGATTTCAAGCCATACAAAATGTTTGGGCATTTTATTTTATCTTTTTTTTTTCTTCTACCCTTATTATCCCATTGCAGCTAATTTGAACTTTGTTTTAATCTCATTCCAATTTTACAAAATTTGACGATGTATACCAAAGATAATCTAGAGATAATTCAGATTAATCATTTCAATAAAAAATTGTTTGCCTAAACTAAGTAGTAAGTAGCAAAGTTCTTTTTGGTTTTTTCAAAAACACAAGAGAAAATATTCGAATATTTTTCCTAGCATTAATTTTTAAATTTGAGCACATTTTAGGAAAACAAAAAAATGTGGGTACAATTGTCATTATGAATATCGTCATTTAGAGCCCTATTCCCACTTGACACCTTTTCTACCGTTTTCTACCGAGAACTGAGAAAAGTCACTGTTTCTTGTCTTGTCATTTAGCACTTAGCACAGTACGAGAGAGACAGAGAGAGAGAGAGAGAGAGAGAGAGCGCCAGCAAGACAACCATTCATAAAGAACCATTTGGTTAGGGTTTTTAGGGTTTTCGGGACATGGGCTCTTAGTAAACAGCAATGGAAAAAAGAAAGTTGTGATTTTGATTCCAATTTCTCTCATTATTTTATTTATTTTGTAAAAATTTCTTGACTTTTTTTATTTACTCGTTTCAACCCCAAATTGCCAAATCTTGCTTAAAATAAATTGCACTTGTCCAACAATTAAGAAAATAGTGTACGACACAATCCTCTTTAATTGTGGCTACCATCCCCCCCCCACCATACCCTTCTTCTGCTCCTCTCCTCTTTCATTGGTAACAGTAATATTTGTATATCAGCTGCCAGGCGCCGTTTCTCTTTCTTACACTCTTCTTTCTCTCTCTCTCTCTCGCTCGCTCTCTCTCTCTCTTCCTTTTAAAAATCCAGTCTTTCTCTCTGTGATCATAGCTCACTGTATTTCTCTACCTCGCTATCTCTATAAACACTGAGTTCAACTATTTCTCTTTCTCTCTTGCATACACAAACTGACACAGAAACACATCAAAATTCACTTTAGAAAGCAAAATCATGGTGGGTGTTTTTTCTTTTTTTTTCCTGGTTTTCTCTTTTAGCTTGCTTTTGGTCTATGAAAGTTGATCAATTCAATTCATGTTTACAGTTGGTTTCGTCTTCACATATGCCATATTGGCTTCAAGTCCTTCTCACTGAGAAGTTCTACAACGCTTGCATAATTCATGAAGAGGCAAAGAAGAATGAGAAGAACGTTTATTGCTTGGATTGTTGCATCAGCCTCTGCCCTCACTGTTTACCCCCTCACCGATCTCACAGACTCTTGCAGGTTTTATTTTCTTCAATTCACATAATGAGAATTGTCAATTTGTCTCAATTCCGGTTCTGATTTGTGTTCTATATATGCTGTCTTGCAGATTAGAAGATATGTGTATCATGATGTTATAAGGCTGGATGATGCTGCAAAGTTGTTTGACTGCACTGCTGTTCAAGTAAGTGAAAAGTTTTGAATTTGGAAATGCATGATGAGCCTAATTGAAGAGAAAATGGAAGATAAACAATGTTTTTCCATGAAGACGAAAACGTAGGAAACTTGATTAATTTGCTTCTTTTAACTAGAAATTAAATGTTGAACAATTTGCAAGATTGGTGGTAATTCACGTTCCAATTCTTTATTATAGGTTCTGTGAGTTTATTCTGTTTGTTTACCTCAATGTTTTATACTGGTTTCTTTTCTCTGCATGCTTGAGAATTTCATATGCTAAGCAAGTTGCAGAAGATTAGATAATGGAAAGGAAGATATAAAGGACGCTGCTTTTTAAAATTGTGCTATTCTTAATTGGGTCTCACTCTATTTCTCTTGTTTCTCTCTCTAGTCTTACACAACCAACAGTGCAAAAGTGGTATTTTTAAACCAGAGGCCACAGACAAGGAACTTCAGAGGCTCCGGCAATTTCTGCAGCACCTGCGACAGAAGCCTGCAAGACCCATACCAATATTGCTCTCTCTCATGCAAGGTTCTCCCTCTTCCAATTCACATAGCAAAATCTCCACTATCCCTCAAAAAACAAAACCGCCTTCATTTCCATGACATTCTCATTCCAATATTTTACCTTTTTACCCCATCTGGGTCTCTTTTTTCCCCTCAAAATCTCTCACCTTCTATTTTTTTTTCCCTGCCAATTTTCCGTTCTCAATTAATGGGTCAATTTTATTTCCTCAAAATTTCTGAACTTTCTTAATTTTCCGTGCCAATTTTCCGTTCTACAATGATGTGTCTCTTTCATCTCACTGTATCTGGCTCATTTCCTCGTTTGCTTTTACAGATCAATTACCTTCTTCGCACAACGGGTGGTCTTTCTGGGTACCTTTACGAGTGCAACTACTTGCCTCTACCCGATTCTGACGACGGTTTGATGACCCCTGACTCGGTTCTCGAGCCGTCCGGTTCGAACCGGACATCGTCCGGGTCAGGTGGGTTCGGTGGGGTAGATTGCAGGACGCTAGCTTGTACTGCGACAACGGAAATTGTGAGGAAGAAGAGAAGTGGCGGTTCGGCATACCGGCCGGCTTGTCGGCCGGCGTGTTCGCCAGTGTCAGAAATCTCGGTGGGTCTGATGAACCGTAGAAAAGGGACACCTCAGCGGGCCCCACTCTATTGAATTTGTGTACGGGCAAGGAATGAAGAAGGAGATATATTATATAGGGAGGTTTTTGGAAAATCTTCGCTGTTTAATTCTTTTTTTGTGGTTTATTAACTTTAGTTTGGGCTACAAAGGGGAAACCTCCCAGTTTTGTAGATTCAACTCCTCTTAATGCTCTCTTCTATAGTTAAAAGGCTAATTTGATTTTTATTTTTTTTTTTAATATGAAATTGTTTGGGGTGCGAGTATTATTATGTTAAAACTTGTGGTTAGATTTTAGAATTTGTTAAATAGGTTATCAGTATTTCTATAAGGCAATATATAATTGTCAAGTATGCGAATCATATTTGGTATGAATTGGATGGTAGATTAATAGAAATTGAATTTAGGACTTTTATCAAGGTTACAGCCATTATTAACAAAAATTTGACTGAGAAAACAAATATACTATGTTTTATGGAACATGTTTTTATTCCTTTTTTTTTTTTTGAGGAGGATATATTTTTCACACTAGACATAATAAATGAAAAAATTAGGACTTATATGATTTTGGTGTGGTTTGACCTAAATTATGACAATTTTTTTGTGGTATGAATAATGTTATTTGTAGACCTACAAATATGTATTTTAATAAATCCAATTAAACATTTATTATTTGATTTAAATTATGTACACCTTATATCAAAATGGGCAACAACAATTTCTGTGAGCAGTAAAAAATATGAGTAAAATTACCTTACTTGGTAGGGATAAAGTAGAAAATAGAAGGGTAAAAATGGATTTGTGAGGAGGAGAAGGCTGCAATAACTTTGGAGTTACTTTATTGAGCAAAAAGCATAAACCAGTGTGTAATTAAGGAGGAGCGGCTTCATGGCCCACTAATTTTATGGTAATCCCAGAATAGCAAAAATTGAGCCAGTACTCTATTATTGTTGCCCTTCTCTCCTCTCTTTTCTGGTTCCCTAGGACATAATGGTGACAAAATTCAAAGACAATTGTGTTTAATTTATTGCTATATGTCCTTATCCCAAGGACACTGCATCGGAGGTGTCCTATAATTTTAAGAACTTGCAATTTTTTTTTAATTTAATCTTTATAAACAGTTTTTATCATAGGTGTGTTAATGGCTAATCTTAAGGCAATAGGTGTACATAGAGACTTTGAAAATGATATTATCTCAAGTTCCAACAAGATATTATAGAGTAAAAGGGGAAAGGAGAAGATAAGGATGGGCATGAAATTCTTTTAAATCCAATCATATATATGGAATTGATTGGAAGATATTTGAAAGGTTTAACGTGTAGAAACAAATTTGTAATAATTCTGTTTCCAAGGTATATTGTATTTTACATTTATATTTATATTTATTATCAAAAATTAAATATTAAAGTATTCATATATAAGAATATGATATTAACAAATGAATTATACAATTAACAATACCTAGGTATATGATATGATGTAACAATCATCAGTATAATGTATGTGCAAACTCTAATATGTAGTTATGGTATTATGAACAATTTAATGTTTACTCTTATGATAAAACTTCTCGTGAACGTAAATAAATGGTATAATGTAATATATTTTTAAGAAAACATTATGGTGTGTTTGAAAGTGTTTTTGTATTTTTGTTTTTAAAAATAGTTTTTAAAAATAACTATTTCTTATTTTTGTTTTTTTGTTTTTAGAATAATTTTGTGAGAAGAAATTTTTAAAATATATTTTTAAAAATAGTTCTATCAAACAAGTTTTTTTGTTTTATTATTTTTAAAAACAAAAAATAATTTTTAAAAATAAAAATCAAACAGGCCCTTAAAATTCCAAAAAAGTAAATCCACACCGCATAAATTAATTCAACAATCTCTTAGAAAAATTCAAATCTTATATCTCATATAATAAATATAATTTTATTTATCTATGACAACAAAAATTGAGCATTAATTTTGGGTTACTCAATAGCCATTTTGCTAGTAAAAGCAAACCTAACCAAATAATAGGACAAGCCACCAAACCAATTGAGTGAAAATCTACAAATTGAGTTAATTATTGGTTGGCAAGTGGAGTCCATTTTGATCCACCGTACCTCAGCAAGGGCCAGGAGGCCCACAAAATGATGTCGTTTTCAAATTTTGGGAAAGGAAGTGACCCTTCAAGTATCATATCTCATAGGGTATCATATTGATATGGGACATTGCCTAAGCGCATAAAATGACATAACAGCTTATAACCCTTTTTGGTTTTTCAACTCATTGCAATCAAACAACATATGTCCAATTCCACGGACTCCTCTTTTTAGTTATTAAACGAATTTAAAGAATCAAAGATACTGTAGGGAATTTTGATGAGTCTCCCAATCTTGTCCCTATGCTATAATAGAAGCCTCTATGTATGCATTATACAGTTTTGTCATTTGCAGTTTCCAACTTTGTTGCTTTCACTAATCCTATACTTAATAAGACTTAGATAAAACATTTAGTTAACAATATAGATACTAGGTATTAATGTAGTGTGCAACTAAATTGTCTTTTTATAAAAGAAGTGTATATACATAGTAGTGAAGATATATACATAATAATACATTAAATAATGTTTGGTTACAGCTAGAATTCTAGTATTCACATATAAATAATTCTACTTTGAGTTAAACATAAAAATGTTTAAGTAAGGACGATGAACTTAAGTAGAGCTATCTTAATAGTTTTACAAATACAAATGAAGGGTTGTGTAGATAAAATTATTCTAATGCGCACAGTGTGATATAAAATTGAGTTCAAGTGGTCCTAACCTAATTCTTGAGTTATGTTTTCTTTATACTTGCAAATGCACACATTTTCTATAACTATACACATGGTAACATTTAAATTTAATTGGATCTATTTAAACTTTAATAAAACTTACACAAGATTCACATAAAATTTCAAGGATTTAGTCTAGTAGTAAAGATGAAATAAATTCATTTAAGTTAGTCAAAGTTTAAATTATGGGGCAAACACTTAGGGGATTTTCTTCTGAATGCACCAAGCTAATGTGGGAGAGCACTCTTAAGATTGTCAGGGAAAAGATTTAGTCTCGATGCACAAAAGCTAACACAAAATACCCTACCGTTAAAACCAAAAAAAAAAAAAAGATTCACGGTAATTTTTTCTATTTGGGCCAAATTATTTACACATCTATTATCTATACCTAACAATGTAAGCATCATATGTACTTAACTAAATTTACTTAATTAGTTTTTATGAAAAGTAATTATTTGCACGTGGATTACTTTTTAGACAATTTCATTTTCAGAAAAGATAATGATATTTATATGTAATTAAATCTCCTTAATCTTTAACTAAACTTAATTTCTTTTTTCTACAATTCAGATGTTACGAACTATCTCATGCACGTACTAAAACTAATTTCTCTTCCCCTTAGGAAATTTATCAAGTTTCTGTTTGTGGAGACATTATCATTTCTAGTATAGCAGCAGCCCATGTTGGCCTTATAAGGTATCCCAGGAGACAGGCAGAATTTGCTAAAGTTGTGAGTCAAAACAAGATGTATAATCAATGAAGTGAGGGCTAAGAGTGAAAATAATAAGTTAAGATAAAGTAGGTGTCTCTGTGTCAAGAGAGAAAATGTAAATGAAGAGGGAACGAAAGCTGCTTATACAGGTCCACAACAAAGGAGTAGTGGGTGAACAGGAAATTAAGCAGGTGTGGGGATCGTTGATGGATACTTACACATTTTCCATGATTTCTACTACTACAAAGACTATTAGGACATTCTTTTTGCTGAAAGAAAACTAGTAGGATAACATTACGGAGAAATGATAGGTTGTAGATCATGTAAAAAATTTAAAGACCGCTGGGCTTTGGTCAACATTGTGTAAAGTTGGCTTCAACTTTAAAGCATGAATACATTGGTAAACCAGTAAATTAATGGGGACCATCTCAACTAGTCAAGTAAATAACAGTGAACAGCCACCCTAGGATTTACTTCATCAGATACAAACATTAAATTATATAACCTGTGTAAGACCAACCTACAATTTCTGGTTGAGTTTTGCCCTTTTCTCACACTAAATTTGTTGGTTAAATAATTAAAATTGATTCAATTATTGATTCTAAGTTAAGGGGCTTCTTAAGCTACAATTCAAAAAGTAGGGTAACAATGCTACATCGCCTTAGTTTATAATTTTAGATACAAATAATTTACTTTTGGGCCCACTACAAAACTCACATAAAATAAAGTGACTCAGTATGATTCATTGTATTAACCAAAAAAAAAATTATCTCTGAAGCATATGAATGAGAAGATTCAAGAAAAAATATAGGAAGGTGTTTATATGGAGTCTTATTTTTTCTAAATTGCCCCATTTAAAGATTTATCTTTATACTATTTGAGTTATGTGCATACTATGTAATAGGGTTTGAATGGAACTAGATTTGGTGGTTTAAAGTTAAAGCATGTAACAACGAAAATGTATAGTTGTTGAGTTATTTAGTAACCTCATCTCTAGCTGATATGATAACAAGTGTCATGTATATATTGTTTGTCTCTAAATTTTCTGACTACCATATTCCAAGAATTACATTGCTTTCCTGCCCCTGCCTTCATTGGAAATAGGTGATCCATTATTGCTTTCTTCTGTTCAGTATAATGGTAGATGTATCAGAGATTCAGAGAGCCATGTCTCATGTCTGCTTTATTCTAACTGGACATGACCACTCCATTAACTGTTATTGATACCTCTGCCTACAGAACCAACCAGAGAAGCAACACAAATACTCTAAATTCAACCAAATGGCCTCTGTCGGCTAGTTATAGTATACAAATATAAAAGAGGTGTAAAGTTAAAGAATGTAACAACGACAATGTATAGTTGTTGAGTTATTTAGTAACCTCATCTCTAGTTGATATGATAACAAAGCACTGTTTTAAAACCGGACTGGACCGGCCGATTCAACCGGTCCAACCGATACTCAATGAAAAAATGGTTTCGTTTATGCCTTTGAACTGCTGCACCAGTTAAACTGCTTAAAACCATCTGAACCGGTAAAAATTGCTGAACCGGTTTGATTTTGCGAAAATTGGACGGCTTGCAAAATCTATAAAATTAAAAGAGAAATAACTCATGAGAGGATTCAATTCCCTCACATTTGCTTCAAAGCAAGCATTCTTTACCACTAGAACATCTCAACTTTTGAATATATTATCACATACAAATATATTTATTAATAAAATAGTTAAAAAATTAATTTTTCACCATCTAAATCATTAGGACAACTCAAGACTTGTATTTATTATTGCACAAAAATTATTTATTAACTATTTAGTAGATTTATTTAATATTAAATATTTAAATATGTAAAAATTATAACACATAATCACACTGTACACAAGCTTTGACTTAAGACATTTTACTAATTTCTTAAAACTTTAACCATTAACCCATTGCTTTATTATTATCCTCATCTTCTCCTTTTTTCCTAATTTTTTGTTATTATTTAATGCACATGTATCACTAACTCCATTAAAAAAAAACAAAATGATATGCAGCTATGTGGATTTGACACCACATGTTCTTACAATTTTTTTTTCTCTTAGCCTATTATGCAAGATTTAATTAGTTTTTTGGTTATTTATTTATCTGTCTCTTTTTTTTTGTTATGATTTTTTGGTTATTTATTTATATGTTCTGATTATCTAATTTTGTCATGTCAGAAATTGTGAACTTGATTATATTATGAGTATATGAACTTGTAAGAGATGTTAATAATTAAAACAATTTAATTTTGTTATAGGTCACTATTTTAAATTAGGTATATATAGATTAAGTTTTTATATCTTTTAATTTTTAGTTATTTGAATCTTTAAATTTGAGACTTTCACTTATAGTTAAGTTTAATAATTTGTGCTTCATCTTCTATGTTTTATTTAATATTTGAGTTTAGAAAAAGCTTTAATTCAATCAGTCTAACTAATTATTTTTTGCTACACCAGTTCGCTCACCAATTCGATTTTTAAAACACTGTATGAAAGTATGGTTACTCTTGCTCTTATAGCATATACAAATTTTCAGCACTTGAAAATAAGTTTTGAGAAAAAGAAAAAAGAACCTATTTTGGTCTATGACAAGCCTGGTCCCCGCTCCAATATGGTTCTAGTTGGAGTACTAGGCCCATGTTGGCTTACTAAACTAGCCCATGTAACCACAACTTCTGGTTATGACTCATGAGTCAAAGAAGTTAAGAGTGAAGAAAAAGATATGAGTAATGATATTTTACAAATTTTGTTACCTAACAATTCATAACTGTGCCGTAATAAAATCTGAGATGGACTCAAAAGTGTCCCTTAACATGTTAACCTAGCTTTTATTGACAAATGTTGTGGATACAAGATTGGAGGAGAGAACTCATGGTTGATGAAAAGAGGAAAAAAAAGAGACAGAGGAGAAACCACAAAAAAAGAAGGAATAAGTCTAAGAATCCAAGGCAGAAAATAAGAAGGAATAAATGTAAGATTGCATAGATGAATCATTCAGAGTTTGGGGTGTCTACGATTCCATCGGTTCTGGGGTTGCGGTATGTTTCTTCAACGCGCTTGGCCCTGATAAAGCCGCCGGAATCAGCAAGGGTTCTGATGTTGGGGATCTTGAAGTTTTGTGCTACGTAAATTCCAGCTGCAGCGCCCAACATCAATGTCAAGCTGAACTTTATCAAACCCATTCTTCAAACTTGAGCTTCAACCACAAAAGCACAGGGTTAATGAGAAAAGGGTTTCAGCGTTCAAGGGAAGGGATTGGATTGGATTGGATTTGGATTTTTATATACACAACTCAGCCTATTGCTTTTTTTTTTTTTTTTTTTTTTTTCCNTTTCCAAGAGTCAAAATCACTTGTTGGTTAAGCTAAGTAATATTGAGATAAGTTTTGGAATAAATCAATGTATCTAAATTTAACTTTTTTTTTTTTTTTTGATAAAAAATTCAACTTACTTAGTTCCAGCGAAACTTAATACTCATTAATTATATATTATATTGGGATTAGTTAATCATTCCTAAGTCAATCTCTTTGCCTCTAATCCATAGTCCTCTCGTTTTATAGTTTACTTACTACTCGGTGAATTGTAATGGAAAAATTGGAAATGAAAGTGATAAAATAAAGCTATGGCTAAAAAAGAGAGAGAGAGAGGTTGACTTGAGATTTGAAAGAAAATGGACATGAATATTTTTTTTCCTTCTTTTTCTTGACATAAGATGACAATTTGTTAATTTATAGCGTTGGCTTGATTAGTTAACAGGTTAAGGTTAAAGCCCAAAAATGCTTTGAAATTTGAAAACATTAATTAGAACGAACTTGTAATCTGGAATTATATGCTTATGGAGTTTAAGTAAAACTTAATGAACCAATTGTTCACTATATATATATAATTAGCGTTTGATTTGATTAAAACGTAGTGCAATTTGAGTAGAGACCAAAGTAAACCAAGTAGAAGTAAGCTACAAGTAACTTGACCAAGGCTCCATTTGTTTTAAATATAAATGATTTGCTTGTGGAAAACATTCTTAATTAGAAAAATGAAACTTCTTGAAAAATATTTTAAGATAGTTAAGAATGATTTCTTAAAAAATATTTTCTGAAAAAATAATAATACACATCCTGCTCTTCTAATTTTCTAGTAGTTGATTTCTTTAAGTTTTCTTCCTTTTTTTTAACTTTCTGAAGACTTATTAATTTGTCACAAGAGGGAAAACAAATTTGATCCTTTGATTAATCATTTGTAATCACAGCAATAATANCTTTAAGTTTTCTTCATTTTTTCAATTTTCTGAAGACTTATTAATTTGTCACAAGAGGGAAAACAAATTTGATCCTTTGATTAATCATTTGTAATCACAGCAATAATAAGACACACTGATATAGTGCGTATTTGGAAAATTAGAAAAAACCACACAAATCATAAACGCTGTTATGATTCAAAATTCGTACAATTTGCCAACATAATTAACGATGTTAAATGTAGACGCAATTCTTATATATATATATACAACCCTAGATGGAAGATGTAGAATACATCAATGAAATAATAGAAACAAAGCACCACAGCTTATTTAGTTAGGGTATGGAGAAGTGCATAACAATATAGGCTTTGCCATTAATTGTTTACAGATGCTGGCTTTGTTGCTGCCTCATCCAGTGAAGTTCCTTCAACAGCTTTCTCTTTAAGGGCTTGTTTGGGACAACGCCAGTGGTGGCGGCCTTCATTGCTGAAACGGCAACGTTGTGCACTTCGAGCTATTAGGACCCCAAACATGGTTCCTAAGCCGAAAGTGAGGCCTGTCTTTACCAGAGGCTGCAGAGCCATTTGATTCCTAATTAAGAAATATAACTCAATGCTATCTAGAGCTTAATTATCTGAACTACTGAATGAGAATTGGGGTGAAAGTGAACTGTGAAGGGTGAAGCAAGAAAAAAAAAATGTTAGATATATATAGTCTTATATTTGTGAGGTTTTGTCGTTTTTGGTGGCGTACTTCCCAAGTCTTTAATTGGACAAGTTAGCAAGAAGGATGGTAACCCCTTCTTCAAGGGTCAAAGTCAGAGATAATTTTATTTTTGGTTACGATTTGTTTTTGTCCTTATTTGATCAATATATAAGTTTCACACGTTATTGACCATGGACTAATGGATGGCTATTAATGGCTATACTTTTCAAATTCCTTTTCTTTGCGTTCAAGCTAGGTACGTGTCATGTATTAGTACAAGTATAATTATTATCGACAAAAATATATTTGTGTATAACAAAAATAAAATTTTTTATTACTAATAAGGTATTGGCTTAGTGAAAGCAAGTTGAGCCCCAAGGCGTTCTAAGTTAAAGATTTTGAGTTCGAATTATTGGAGTCACAATTATTAGAAGGGATTTACCGGTTACTGCTCTCGTTTCAAATAAAGATTAGTCACATATCTAAAAAGTGTAAAAATACTTTGTTTTGTAAACAAAAAAAAAAAAAAACCTGTTATTGGTGATATAATTTCTCCATGGGTTAATGACCAAAAGTTTTTCTTCAAACAAATTTTAGAATCCATCAGTGATTATCAACTGTTCTGTCATCGGTAAATAAATAAATACATAAGGCACTAATTTCGTAAAAAAATTTGAGAAATTTTTTGTTTTTTTGATAAATATAGATATATAACTTTCCATAAGAAAGAAAACTAGATATCGATCGAAGTCCAAGATTCCAATTTTTTTTTTTCATAATCCTACGTACTTAGTTTCAATTTATGATGGAGTATCCAATGCTCAATGATCATAGTCATCCCTCAATGATTTAATTTTATTGAAAGTTTAACATTAACATTTAATTAATGGTATTGTTTACTAGTGCACTTACTGTACTTATGTGTGCATTAATTCCTATGAAAACAATGTGCAGTACAAAAAAATAAAACAATTTAATAATGATATATTTACATATGTTATTTCCATCTAATTTACAAAGTATTACATAATTCACACGCAATATCTGAAAAAAGAAATCCAAACAACTCCTGAAAACAAATCTCAAAAGATGAAGAAATATGCGTGTTCACTTATATATACGAACATGGACCATCACCAATTCAGCATAGCATGAGAGCTAGAAATAGAGGGTGATGTGGTTTGTACTATAGAGGCACAAAGACTAAGGATCCATACTGCTTCCCTTTGTCGTTTCCTCCATTGAAGGACTTGCAAGAACTCTCTTGTTAAGATCTCTCTTAGAATGCAAACGGAACCCTTCAAATCTAAGGAAATTTTGTACACGTCGAGTAATTAGGACCCCAAACACGGTCCCTAAAGAAAATGTGAAAAATGTCCTCAACATATCAAAATACTGTCTCGTAATTCAACCTTTATTTGCCAAGAAAACGAAGTGGAAGTTAGATGAGAACTAATACTAAGAGGGTTTTATAATTGTACAAGTTATTGATGGCCAAGCCTTAATAGCGTGAGAAGTGCAAAATTATGGGGCTCACTCCTTTCGTCAAGCTCAGCCACATGCAATCTGCTGGTTTATAATTATTGAATGGCTTTCTTATTTTAAAGGGCATCTATTGGTGTTTGTGGAAGATGCTTCTTGTGTGGTCAGACTAGGAATTACAAATTTGGAGAAACAATAAAGAAGGAAAAATTTATCCTCGGAGGACAATGTCTCAAAAAGTAAGGTCAGGTCCACTAAGATAAATTGGAATTTGATAAATTAAAGAGGAAATGTGGATCAAAGTCCATTGCCCAAGTCGCCAAGTATACATAGCTAATTAAGTTCTTTCTTAATTGTCAAAAACTGATCAAATGATGTTTTATTTTTAAGAGGACGCATTAAACATGAATGTAGCTAAGTTTTGAATACCTGACCTAACAAAGGTATCTATCTACAAATGCCTGAACCAAAATATCTTGTCACAGGAGCCTGTAAAAACAAGGGAAGTTCATTACCTATTCTTTCTTGTTGCTATGGATGTGTCTGCCTTGCTGTTCACCCAATAAAGAGGCCATTATAGATTAGATAAGCCTTATTATGATAATATTGAGAGAAATTCATGAAGATTAGATTAGGTCTTAACAAAAGAATAGGTGTTTAACCACCAATCACAAGTATCAAGTTATATGCAGTACTCAAATTAAATAAACAATCCTTCTTCATTGGCATATGCATTATGTTCAAATATGCAAAGTTCGTTTTGGCTAATGTCCCAGGAAAAAGGGAAACTACCAATAATGTCGAAGAGATGTTTAATTAACCAATAGATATAAAGTAACCTAAATGTGAAAAGTATAATGTGGTTTCAGTTAGTTAAATATTTCTATTATCGGCAGCAGCAGGTGATATGGCAGTGGAAAGAAAGACAGAGGAATGAAAAGGGCTTAAAATAACATTGAAAATACTGGTTTAAACATTAGCTCTTTAGTACAAAAGAAAGAAAGAAATCTTAATATATCAATATTTTTTGTACGAAGGTAACAAAGAAAGAAACTAACTCCTACTAAACTTCATCTACAATCTATCGGCTAATAAGACAGTTAATCCTTTCTGTTGGTTCCTGCCATAAGCTGCTCTCTTCCTCCGTGCCTTCCTTCCAACTTGAAATGCATCTTTGATAACTACTCCTTCATAGTCTCTGTTAGGGGTTTTTTTACAAGCTTATGCTGTTGAATGACCAAAACAGAGCCATGAATCTCACAATCTGAAGAAGCCAAGACATCGCCAACTGTTCCTAGTTCTGGGCACTCCTCCCAGTCATTCAAACCAATTGTTAGTGAACAGTGTCCTCTCCCACCCTTTCCCACTATAAACAAAGAGTACAAGTTTCCTATATCTCTCAAAGCTGCCAGTGTTTCTGCTCCACAGTCTACATTCTTCTCCAAATATGAAATTTGACCTGAAGTCACATGTCTATTATAGAAATCAACCATGAATGTATTATCAATCTCATTGACAGTCTCTTCTCCAGACAATGACATCAAGATTTCTTTCTCCTCAAGTAAAGGAGCATTTTCGCTTTGTGCACTTTGTGATGAAGCAGAAGCTAGAAATCGGATAACTGTCAAATGAATTCGAGGATGTTTTGCCATGCGAATGCTCCAAGCAATAGCTTCGCGATCATCTGGGCCTCCAAAGAAAAGTGCTACAACATTTTGTATGGTTTCAGAGGTAATTAGTTGTGAGAAGCCAGGAACACTCGCAAGTCCTCTGTGTATAACAATACCAGTTGAACAAGGAGCATGTCTAAGGACTTTCTGATTTGTCGTCCTCATGCCTTCCTTCCCACTTTCCATTTTCCCGTCAATGCGTTGGTGCTTGTGGAAAGGGAGAAGAATAATGGATGCATGTAAATCCTCTGCATCATTGCAAACATCTTCATACATGCTTTGGAAAGCAGATACAGTTCTTTTATGGTGGATTAAAATCTTTGTCTCAGCAGTGAAAGTGTCCACAGCATCATGAATTTCCACTATATCATTGCCGCCGTATTCCTCATCATCGCTAAGATCTGGATTTTCTTTTTGGTGGTATAACTCATTAGTCTTAATCTTCTTAACAAGTTCTATCAGGTGCATTAAGTAAGAGATGGATGGCGATGATCTTGAGCCATTCAGTGCTAAAATAAGGGCAAGTATGGTGGATATTTGACGAGGATCATATACACAAGCCAAAACTCTAAGCTCTTCCTCCTCTTCTTGAAACTCGAGTGCAGTGTCACGGTTTTCAAACAATTTATGTTCTCCCTTTCTTAGGAAAGCAATAATTATTCCTGATATTATTGTGTTAAGTACTATTGATACTATAAACACATTGTAACTGTCTTCACTCAAATTCTGCAAATTGACAAAGGAGCCAAGGAATCAGTCAATAGAATTGAGATTTGAATATGGATAAAAAAAAACTATATATAGACAAACACAAACGTACTTTTGTCTATAACATTTCACAAATTGTATTATATGGTTGAATCTTAGTTCAACTTGTTTGGTTTTACTTAATACATTTTTCTATCTAAATAAGTAAGATATTGCCACATTACAATTTATAATTTTTTATACAGTTGTATGCACAAAGTTTGTAAGTTTTTATAATTTCTATTGAGATTTAAACTTATTACTTCAATCAAGTCAAGAAATAAACTTACAATAAGTGACTTTGAAGCTGAACCTACAAATAGAAGATCAGCATACGCTCTGGCATTCAAGATGAAGCCGAGAAAAATGCCTTCACTTGTAGGCATTTTAAGGTAACGGCAAACTAGAACAGTACCACAAAGCTTGCTGCCAATGCTCAACAAGATCAATATAGCTATGCCAATTGCTTCATTCAAGGTCTTGAAGACACTCAGGTCACACTGAAAACCTATGTAACCAAAGTACACAGGTAGCACAAAGTTGTAAACGGAGTAACTGAGCTTATGCAACAATGTTCGTGCTGTTTTGCCTTCCTTAGGGAACATTAAACCAATGATGAAACAATGAATAATACTGTTAGAACCCTCCATTTCTATAACCATTGAGGTAGCTAGTAGCAATACTAGGATGAGTAACACCTCAGGAGCCTTCAGGTACTTTTTGTTTCTATGTCGTTTATTTAGCCAAATAGTTAAATATTTGTTTATAACAACCACCACCAAAGTAACTAATATCAAAAGGCATCCACGAAAAATGGCTTTTATACTCCAATTCAGTAGTATATTGTAAACGATCAAGCAACCCATTTCTGTGATTAGTGCAGAAGATACCGCGATTCGCCCGATATCTGATGCAGCAAACCTTAATTCTGCTGCCAAAACGATCACAATAGGACAGCCCGTGTACGCCAGATTTAGCATAACAATCATACAGAAATATGCCATAGTGTTACCATAACCAAACTGTTGATATAAATAAAAGGAGACTGCTAGACCAAAAATCAAACCCATTACTGCACCACCACAAGCTACTAAGCTCACCCGACCTAAATTGCGCCTGGTATAGTGCATATCTGCCTCTAATCCAAACAAGAACATGAAGAGAATGCGGCAGAAAAAGCTCACAACTTCGTAGTAGTTCCTGGAGTTATTAAGAAAGAATGTACTTTTCACTACTTCAATGCGAGACAGTCCCGTGGGGCCTAACACTAACCCAGCCTGTTGAAGTACATGCCAAAAGTAACAGCAAATGTTAATGAAGAGAAGGTTGAATATATATATATATAACCCAACCCAACTTAAATGTTTTTTTTTTTTTTTTTTTAACTCAGATTTTACCACACATAAAAGATTGAGGCAATTGTTTGCCAATACATCATTTTTATTTTCAATATAAAAAAAAAAGCATAAAGTATTTACCAGTATTTGGGCAATGGGGCCAGGTTGACCCATAGTTCTGAGCACAATGTTGAAGAAGTGTGAGATTACAAGAATGCAGGACACTTGCATACCCATTGAGCTTAATGGATTAGCCAATCCTGTATCTACGCAGAAGAATTTGTGTGTGGCATCCATTTTGTTTTTATTCTTTGTCAAAACTGAAAGGAATTTAGAGAATTGAATGTTTGAGCAGTGATGTAGTGGTTGTAGGACAAGTTATTTGTAGGGATGAAAGTCTCACTCTATCTTCAGATCCTGTTTTCTAGGTTCAAAACCTGTAACAAAACGTGTGGCACCTTTTACTTGTTCCTTCCTTCATTTCAGGAATTTGTTCAAAGAATAAGTTATTAACTTATTATTGCTTCTTAACAAGTTACAAATTTTTAAAATTTTGTAAATATCGCCATATGATAGAAACTTAAAATGTTATTGAGTTTGAATTTTTGTGGATGCAACAAATTTTTTTGGAAGATATCCCTGTTTTAATAGCGTCCGACCGTACTTCAAAAAATTAGTCCGTAGACAATGCTTAAAAATATTTTAGAAAACTAAAAAAAAAAAAAAAAACTCAAAATGTGGAACATAGGCGTATATATTTTGTATAAATATATTTGTATATTTATAATTATATAATGAATTAATTATTATTCAATAACCGAAGCCATATAAAAAGAGGTTTAAGTAAATCAAATTACATTCAAACACTATCATATATGCTAAATGTCATAGAGTATAAAGATATCTAGTGTTTGAGTACTCAGTAATATTACCCTTTTTCTTTTAAAAAAAAAAAAAGTTTAAAAGACAAGAGTTAGCACGCACAGAAGCAATGAACAGTACAGCTGGGCCTACTGGCCCCAGCAAATTCTTGGATGTTACTTCCAGGATAGAACAGAAACAAATAGTGAAGAAAATAGATAGGTACAAGCAATGTAAGGGAAATTTTCCACAATGTGAATGTGAATGCCGAAATTTAGGAAGGGAATAGGAAACCATACGCAAATATTTTGCTTTTTTTTCCCCCCTTGATGACAAGTTGCCAGCAACACAATTATAAAAATCAGAGAGAGAACTATCCATAAATGACTTGATCTTGGCCACAATTTCTTTATCGCCTTTAGCCTATTCCTTTCCATATAATGAAACCCAATTAGCAAAATGCATATGCTCCATATCAATTTTAAGTAGTATCCAGTGACTCCAAAGGGTGAAAAAAAATGAATCTCAAGGGTTCCAAGACAGCTGCCATTGTTATTATGCTTAATTTCCTTTTCTTCACTTTTATTGCAGCTCATAATCTCCCATGTCCTCCAAAAGCTACCACCGCTCCTCCCTCTGCACCAAAGAAGCCGGAAAAATGCCCGAAAGATACCCTCAAGTTTGGTGTTTGTGGCAGCTGGTTAGGCTTGGTTACTGAGGTCATTGGGACTAAGCCTAGTGAGAAATGCTGTACGCTAGTTCAAGGGCTTGCAGATCTTGAAGCTGCTTTGTGTTTGTGCACAGCTATCAAAGCGAATGTGTTGGGCATTGTCAAGCTCCAAGTACCTGTTGCTGTTAGTTTGCTTGTTAGTGCTTGTGGGAAGGAGGTTCCATATGGGTTTGTTTGTCCTTAATTAGAAGTAGTATCTCTATATGGACATTGTGATTCTAGTCATGCTTGCTTTTACTTGAATGGAACGAAATAAATGCAAACCCTTTGGTGGTTCATCCTGAAGCTGACTCTGCTATGAGCATTGAGCAAATTGAACTCACCATTTGGTCATAGCATAATTGAGTCTTGACTTTGCACCAAAATTAATTCTAAAAAATTAAGGAAAGCATAAATAAATAAAAAAGTAGTAGATTTATTACAATTATCAGTAACATAATGTGGGATTTTTACAGTAATCAAATTGTGTGGTACTAAAAGGAAATCTCATACCTTGGCAACTTAATTATCATGCATGTTAATGTAATCACTGTTTTGGCAAGAAAATAACATGTGAACTGAAAGTAAGTAGTGGTCATGTTGGGCATTATCGATGCTGGCCGGCATATCATCCTACAAAGAAAGGTTTACTTATTGAAACTCCATGTATGTCCATTGCTCTTTGGTTATATATATGTATAGTTAAGCATGCAGTGACCATGTTCTAATGAGACCTGGAGCTGGCATTTTCTATATTAATTTATTTGAAGTACTCAACTATGTTGCTTTGTTGTTTAGTCTGCAAATGCTGCCAAGACTCAGAGTCTCCATCAATGTTTGGTAACCAAGGTTAGCTATTGCAGAAGCTTGGATTCATTCATTGAACTAAAAGCTAAACAGATGTCAATGCATCCTCAGTATACTATTGTTGCAGTAAACAAAAGAAATATAAATATGTTA
This sequence comes from Cercis canadensis, assembly GCA_003255065.1. Lineage (NCBI taxonomy): Eukaryota > Viridiplantae > Streptophyta > Magnoliopsida > Fabales > Fabaceae > Cercis > Cercis canadensis. The sequence goes on from QAOA01005544.1 coordinate 368,329, forward strand.
ACCGGGGTTTTATTTAGTATCTCCCTATTTTCACAAGTGGAAGAAAGAAGAGCTCAGAGCTGTCACATAGGGAACTCCCCTGCCTTTATACTGATACTTGAACTATTATGGATAGAGGAGTAAGTATGAGAATTTTCAGTTTAGACACACTGGAAAGCAATTGGGTTATTCTACTGAATTTTACAAGTGTGCAAAAGCAAGTTCAGTGCAATGGGGGCATGAACTTTTATTCCAAAGATGTTTGCTTTGATAGCAAGGCAAAGGCAGGCCTGCAGTTCAACATCAAGCAGACCTAGCAGCGCGGCACAACATGGTTTTCTTACTGCCCCACCAAGGTCAATGGGAAGGTTACGCAGAGGGGAGCATATAGCTAGCTTCAGAAGATTCATGCTGCACGGTTTTGTCGAAGGTATCACAGAAGTAGAATTGGCCGTAGGTGCTGGGCTGGGGGCTAATCCCGGTTCAATGCTTGCACACCTTGCAGGGTTGGCCACTATTGCAAACAAAATAATGTTGAAGTAGAAAAGGAATATATGGTTGGGGAGGAATTGGAAGCCATTTGTGAATTTAGCTTCAAAACTCTTATCTGCTATTTGTGTTATACAAGAGTTGAATGCTTGAGCTTGTATATATAGTGCTTTAGATTGAGTATTGGAAAGTTGTGGTGCACCTATTCTGACGAAAAAGGTTCATACAATGATGAAAATTACAAAAATAACCCTAAAAATTAGAAAATGTCATTCTAACCTTTGAAACGATAGAATTTTGCTAAAATCATGTGATGCGCGTTGCAGAATAACGCATTTTGCTTAGAAGGCCATTTCCACTTTGAAAAGTGTATTTTTTTTTTTGTTAAAAATGGACATTATTAACTTTTTTTTATCAACTTTGAATACTCCATTTGTGTTATGAATTTCCATTCATTCTGTACTACATCAAGTTGGCATGTCAATTTTGCTACTACATGGAGGAGTTTGGTAGCCAAAATTTGTGGGAGTGGAAGAATTTGGCGGTCAAATAGACAAGACATAGTAAAGCAGAGAATTATAAAAGTCAAAGCTTGGGGAGCATATCGCCCAGCAAATAAGAATCAAAATTTGATGACTACACTAGCTTTTGTTACACTTCAATGAAACATCCCAACACTAGGTAGGAATTCGACTCATGGTTAGAGGCTCAGAACTGCTCATAGATATCCCTGATTGATACTCTTAACCCAAGCTCTTAGAATTCCTGATTTTACGTTGAATAAATTAATAGCATGTTTAGCTAAATGTTTGCAAGCATCACTAACTAACTAGTTGATTTCGGGGTAAATTTTTGTCATCTTTAAGTAGTCATCCAAATCAATGTCCAGACAGATTGGAAAAATTATAATTTAAACTTTTTAGTAAAAATAATAAAATTTGACATGTATTGCCAATAAATTACTTCAACTGATAAGAACCAAAACATTTCGCTTGTAAATTTTAAGTTCAATTTTCACCGTTAGCAATGCTTATTAGTAAGTAATCAATAAGGACCACTATAAAACCTCATTGAAACTAAAAGTATGTCTTAACCTTAAAATGAGATAATGGTAAAAGTATTTTATACCAAAATAAAAAAATTCAGCATGCATTTAATGTATTTTTATATTCTTTTTTAAATGAAATTTCTCCCAAAATTGAGTTTCTGGTCTACAGTGCCCTTACAGACCCAGGATAGAAACTGCTTTTGAGTTCCTTTCCGCAAAATTCTGGTAGTTCAATTAGGAATACTGCAATAATTTTTGAGATGTTACAAAACTAGGGGATGGCACACATTACAATTGGTGCAACTAGCACTAGCAGATAAACGGAAGAGTAAGAAGAGTGCTCTACCAAACGTTCTGAAATATCACCAAAGGAAAATTGTTGAGTGAATATAAACCCAATGGAGGCAAAGGATAGCTCAGATTATCTGAATTCACTGACATAACTCAAGCTGAAGAAATACAACACCACTTCCAGAAATAAACGTTGTGATTTGAATGTCAAAACAATTGGATGCCTCTCAAATCAAAACGATCTGTTTTGAATTTTTCTTTCTACATCTATTTATGGAGTTTTTGACATAGCAAGACCCATTTACTGAGGCTTCTGTAGAATAATGACACGATGATGCCCGACACGAGTTTCACTAATGCGGCCAAGGTGACGAAGGACCTGCAGAACACCAGACAACAAAGACAAAATTTCATTTGGCAGCAATAGCCAGAGCCAAAATAAACAAGGTATTAGAGTTAATTGTAATTAATTAGTTGTTAACTTTCCTTATTTAGTTAGTTAGTTACAACAGCTTTACTGATAATTACTATATAAAGCTATAGGCTCTAGTTTGTACAGTAACTTGATTCATTTTAATGAGAACTGATTCTTCTCTCATACTCTTCTCCATTCTCTTCTCTCTTGCTTCCGCTCGTCCAATACAAGGCTCTATAACCATAACTGAGCATTTGCAAAAAAAATTCAATTATCCAGTCATCAATTTATTAAAAGCTTTCAGCGTCAGCTTCATCACTAAGGCTACTGTAACCATACTAAATATTCGTCCATTCACTTAATATGATGTCAAAATTGACCAAGCATTAACAGGAAGTGATATTTGGATCAACCCAATTCACCTCTTCTTATGTTTCAGTCTCAGTTTTCCTTTTATGTATTTAAGTCTTGGCTACAAAGAAAAATATAGTGAATTTTTCTTAAACCACCTAGTCTATTAAGGAAGAAAAGGAAAATGATATGGTGTGCACTATTACTAAGACATTAAGTACAAAGAGATCAGTTCAAATAACTTCACTAGTAATACAAAAGCGAGTTTGTGTTCAACAAAAGCAAAGGTAGGATAGACAAGGATACGCACAGTCAGTATTGCTTTTCCGGTGTTGTCAAGTTTCAGTGCTGGACCTTTTACGTCAGTTTCAAGAAAAAAGTGTTTCCCCTTTACCCCTTCCACAGCAGCGATATCTCTTATTTCCTGCAATTTGCAATGCAACAGAGAACCTTCCTTTTTCTCTTTAATAAATTGATGGATAAATACAACGTTTAAAAGCATGAAACAAGAAACTGCATATGAGTTTGTGAAATAGAGTTACAGATCTAGCCAGTAGCCAGCCTGATTAATAGCCATGGAAGGGTCTACAATTACAAAGTCCATGGTGGAGTATTATCATAATCCTCCTCAACTCTAATTTGATGGGTGAAATGCAACAGAAGTTGTTAACTCTTAAATGGGATCTTATTTTCTTTTTATTTTTTGTTTATGTTCAAGAACTTAACCATAGGCTATAAGATGATGATAGCCCATTGCTGTATCCCTCTGAAAGCCTTGATGAGGGAATTTTCTGATGTCTTGGGATGACAGCAAGTGGTGTTAAGACTTGCCTTCATTGGTGATTTCAATTTTAAGTTGAAGAAGAATACAGAGATGAAGCAATGAAAAGGAAAGAAGCTTCTATTCAGCAACGGAAGAATCAAGGCAAAATTCTGAGATTTCACTCACCAGGGCTCTTTCCCAAAGATTTTCTGCCAGCTTCATGAACAAAGAAAACAGTTTGTCATCACAAGGGAAAATTCGGACAAATAATTTACAACCAGAAAGAAACTTGTTCATCAACCTTCTTTTTGGGCGCAGCAATAAGCTGAGCATTTGCTTCAGCATAAGATGCCATATCATTGATTGCTGCATTCACCTTCTCTAGAGTAAGCCTGCCTCTCATATATCTGTAATACACAAGCATCATAGAAACAGTTAACAGAAGGGTGATGGTAAGAAGAAAATATGTAGCAGTTTATATAGGTTTAGACTGCAGTCGCTGAATAGATGTTTTCCCTGTCAATGACCAAGTCAACGCTTCGTGATACCTTTCAATCAATACATCCGCCTGCAAGGCTTTTGCTTTGCCTCAACTAATTTTATCTCCATGAGCCAAAATTACTGAATACTTGAAAGGAAGCAATAGCAATTACAAGGGGCATTATAACAAGGACTATCACAGTTTATTTTTCACAGCAATTTATAGACGTTTGATTGACAATCAAAGTCCATGCCCAATCATTACTTTCATATAGTCATGGATCATATGACTTACACATTCATTTATATGGTATCCATTAATGCATACATACAGGCTATCTGAGTTTATTCTGGAAATTGTTGAGAATTGTCTAACAATAGGATACAGAGCTACTTACGATGACAAGGAGTCTAATTCATGGCCAGTGATGTACCACAATGGTGGAGAACCACGACCCTTTTTTTCCTAAAAATGATGAAAAAAGACAGAAAATATGAGTCCTCATTCATCTAGTCAAGGAAAGAAATTAATATGGCATCAATTCCAGCAGGCTAACAGAAAATTCTAAAAGACAAAGTAGAAAAAGAAGAGAAAATGACAATACATAAATGCAAGGCAATAGAATCCATTAAAAGTTCTAATCACATGCAATTCAAAATTTAATATTTGGAAAGGTTGTCACTTTGGGAGGACTAAAGCAAAGAGAAAGCGTAGGTCACTGTTATTAAAGAGGTTCTAATATAACGTCCAAAATCCACTAAATTTAAAAGATAAACCATTAGGTAAGAGCTGAAGAAAGGGTTTTATATTACTAGTAGTACACATGATGATTTCCCCTCATATATTTCACTTTTGCAGCACTTGCATATATCTATTCTGAAGATGAGGTTAATATGTGAGGGTGAATATAACCAAGTTTGACATCCAATATTCACAAGCTAAATCCGTATAAATTCCTTCCAATACTGTAACTTGAAGGATTAAACATGGATAAATGGTGGACCATGGAAGAGGAGAAGACTTCTGAATCCAACATTAAAATAAGATGATTTCAAAGCTAGAAGGTTATCGAGTAATTTTCAGACCTTGACGTGTAACTAACCAGAACAAGATGGGTTTCTCACAAGTGAGTGTCACCTGGTAAAACAAGAAGGTAGGAGAACTACAATCTAAGGAACAACAGAATAAGTTTCAATAGATTTCTCTTGCAGCTACTATTTGATCCTCTCCTATTTTACAAGATCTTTGAATATTTGCTACTTCGACCCATCTCAAAATGATCATTTCACTGTAACAGATTTCGCTTACCTTTGGTAGTGCTGCAGGCTTGTCAACAAGTTTCAGAGACTCAAACCCAGCGTCTTGTCCAGAAAATTCAGGTAACAAACTGAGTAACAACAACTGTTAGACACCTGCTCAATACAAAGTGATCTCAACACAAATCAAAATAGGTAATAATAAAAGTGAAAAGGGAACAGATGTAACTACCATCTACTAGTTTCTGAGTTTGACATTGTCATTCTATCAGGCATAACTGAAGGAACATGCAGAGACAAGTTCTGCAATTTCTTTTGCTGCTGAAGTGATGCACTGATGAGTGCCTACAATTTGGCAAAGAAACCCAAATCAATGGTCAACTACTGAACAAGTTAGCCAACCAGCATCATTGGAACTACTAACCTCAGTCCGACCCCACTCAAGAGTCACAATAAAAACACACAAGAAAATGATTTATTCTTTTTCCTCGTCTTCTAAGAAATCCTGTTCTGAAGTGCATCAATTTAAAAAAATTTCTTTCCTAAACTATGTGGTTTTTTTCTCTTCTGGCTTACTTAAAAGAATCATCTTGTTTTTGGGAAAACAATGATCAAGAGATCAAAACTGCCTAACAAGATAAAAGTCAATATTTAGGAACATTCAGGGGAAAGAAAAAATATTTTTCCCACTACCGAAAACAAGTAAAGAATCAATTTTTATCTTATTAAGCTTTCCAATAACCAAACACAGCACATTATGAGACTCACTCTTGTAAAATTGAATATACCCATCTTAGGGGGAAACAGAAATTAAGCAGGGGTTCTTTTTCTGGGGTCTCAGCTCAGCAATTCAACACAGGGAATAACGAAATAGATTCAACTTCAACCAAATTTGAAGAAAAATTACACGAAACGTAACCGAATTGAAGAGCACCAAATACTGAATGAATAAAGAGAGGTGCCTGCCTTGGCTTTAGGAATAGCCTCTGTCTCTTCGCGCAAGCGGTCCTTGATAGCCTGCACCTGAAGCTCCATGGCTCTCAGCGCAGTGTCCACCGCCGACAGATCAGTGATGCTGCTCGCTGGGTACACTGCAATGCAAAAAAGTAACCAGATAATTTTTGTTAATTATTAAAACGAAAAGGGAAAAACTAAAAAATAAAAAGCGAGTAGTTGGAAATTGGGGATGAGATGAAGATGAACTAACTGTTTCTTCCAATAACGAGCTCTTGAAGCTCAGTTATGCGAGAATTGAAGGAAGAGATCAGAGAATCCAAAGACGACCCAGCTTTCTTCACATCCATCTCTTTCTTTCTATCTCTACCAACCTCTTCTCTTCCCTCAAATCAAATTCGGTGTTTCTGAGTCGCAAAATTTTGAATTTTGACACTTGCTTCAGCGGGAAACGCTTGGAAAGTGATTGGGAATGGTTTGTAACTTGTAAGAGTGGCTTTCCTTTTTTTTTTTTTTTTTTTAAGAACGATAAAGGTTGGAAAAGTTTTTTTTTTTTTTTTTTGTTAAAATATATTGTAAGTCCTATAATTTTAACGAATTTTAAATTAGATCTCTATAATTTTTTTTTCTCTTCTAGGTTCTTACAGTTTGAAATTTTTTTAATTGGTTATTTGTTGTCACTCATAGTTATAACTCTGTCAGTTTAGTGTTAACATAGCAAACGGCTTGTCTATGAAGCAATAAAAGAAACTGACATGACGTTAAAATGACACAAAAATTGCTTCCATTCTTCTTATAGGTAGAGAGAGAGAAGGGAATAAGAGAAAATATGATGAGGTGACAATTTTTGTGCCACTGACATCATGTCAACTTTTTTTTTATTGTCACATAGATAAGTTGTTTGTTATGTCAACACTAAACTAATAGAGTTATAACCAAATATGACAACAGTGACTCAATTAAAAAAAAATTAAACTATAAGAACCCCAAAAAAGAAAAAAAAAAATCATAGGAACCTGACTCAAAATTTGTCCAAACTATGAAACTTATAGTATATTTTAACTTTTGTTTTTTTTTTTCATTAAAGACAACAGAATAAGAGAATCGTCTATCTCTTCTCATAACAGCCTTAATGTTGAAAATACTTTGTGACACCTTGTTTTACTACACTAAATATTGCAAATATTTTTTATAACATGATTTTTTTTTTTTGGTAAAGAGGAATTCATAGATAATAAAAAGAGAACCGTAGAACACCAACAAACAGAAAGCAAAGATACAGATTAAACGACAAAACCATCAACCCCCCACATCATATCTAATGTTCCTAGGTAAATAAACCCCTCTTACATCCGAGGAGAGGAAAGGTTTTACAAAAGGAAGGGGTTGGTCAAAAACTTCAAAAGGTGGCTGTCATCTGATGTGCTGCCTTTGCCAAGGCATCTGCACAGCCATTGGCTTCTCTAAAGACATGATGAATCCAAGTATGGGGAATCTGCTGAAGGAGCTCCCTGCAACAAGCAATCAAAGAGTGATAACGGTGGTTATAATCACCTTCTCTTTCTAACATATTAACAATACATGTTGAATCAGCTTCTATAATTAAATTTGACACATGCAGCTGTGTCGCTAATTTAATTCCTTCTGTTACTGCCCATAATTCGGCCAAATTTGGTGAGCCGTAGCCCATTTTTTTTGAAAAGCCAACGATCCACTTTCCTTCATGGTCTCTAATAATCCCTCCTGCACCTATAGAACCCGGGTTTGACAGAGCAGAACCACCAGTGTTAAGTTTAAACCAGTTCAAGGGTGGTGATGCCATTTGATGTGTATTCCAGTATTTAAAGATACTGAGGTGTGATTGGGGTTTAGGTGGAAAAATTCAGCTGCTCTTCCTAGGGCAAACGAAAGAGTGCCTGCGGTTGAGAAATTCTGGTTTTCAAAGACACTCTTGTTTTTGCTAATCCATATACTCCAGCATATGTAAGCAAATAAAGTACCTTCAGGAATACCTTTGGTTGATATGGCAGTGTTTAAACTGTTTTTCTTAAGCCAGAGGAAAAAATCAGAGGACTCATTCCATAAAGGAGTGTTAGTCCAAATGGGTTTGGTGATTGGGCAATCCTTTAGCAAGTGGGGTATAGTCTCAGGTTGTTGATTGCAGAGGGGGCAAACGAACGAAGGAATGAGATTTCTAGAGCACAAGAGAGCTCTGACAGGAAGTCTTTCAAGGGATGCTAACCAAAGGAAGTGCTGGACTCTTATATGACAGTTTGTCTTCCAAACCCAGCCAGGATTTGGATCCAGAGAGGTGTTGAAAGAAGAATCAACCAGAGAGTATGCACTGGAGAGGCTGAATTCTCCTCTTCTGTCACCACTCCAAACTGTCTTGTCCGGTTTGGGGTTAAAGAAGCTAATTGGACAAGCTCTTATACAGTCAATGATTTTTTGAGGAATTTCATTCAAAGACCACTCACCATTCAAAAGAATGCTACTAACTAAACATTTTTCTTCGTTGTTTGGGAGTGGCCCTTCAATGGAGTTACGGAGCTCTCCTACATCTAGCCAGTTATCTGTCCAAAAATGAACATGTTGTCCATTACCTACAAGCCACTTCTTTCCTTTTGCATAGGAATCCTCTCCATATTGAATGTTTTTTCGAGTGATAGATTTCTTGACAAACCTTCTTGAAAGCTCTAGACCATATCTGGCCGTCATGCATTTAACCCATAGGTTGTCCGGTTCTTTGTCTATTTTCCATCTCAATTTGGCCATAAAAGGGAGATTTCTGCATCTCACTTTTCTGATGCCAAGCCCTCCTTAATTTTTGTGCTTGGTTACTTTTTCCCACCCCACCAGATGGATTCTGTTTCTGGTGTTTGTCTTACCCCATAAGAAATCTTTGCAAGCTTTATCAATGGAAGAGCAGATTGAGGCAGGTAGCATGACACCTTGCATGAAGTAAGCTGGTATGGCAGCAGCAACAGATTTTATCCAAGTTACTCTACCTGCTTGAGATAGAAGATTCCTTTGCCAACCTCCCAATCTCTCTTGGACTTTCTCCACAATGAAATGGAAGTGCTCTTTAGAGGATTTATCTATTCCTATAGGTACACCAAGGTATTTTCCTAGCTGTTTTGTGGAAGAGAAAGGGATGTGCCTTTGAATTTTTATTTGCTCTTCAGGAGAGGTTGAAGGAGAAAACCAGATGTGAGATTTGCTGCTGCTTACCTCCAATCCCGAGGCTTCTCCAAACAATTTGAGAGTGTTGGCTATGCTTTTTGCATTGGATTCCCTAGCTTGGGCGAAAAGGAAGATATCATCTGCATATAGCAAATGAGAAATAGCAATATTTGAGCCTCTAAAGCCAAAAGGTTTCCACTTCTTTTTCCCAACTTCCTTCTGGATCATTTTTGAGAGTATTTCCATGCAAAGAATGAAGATATAAGGTGATAAAGGGTCTCCCTGCCGAATTCCTCTTGACAGGTTAAAGAAATCTGTTTTGCTTCCGTTGATAAGCAAAGCAGAATGGACTGAGTTGATGCACCTCATTATCAGCTTAATCCATAAATCTGGAAAATTGAATTCTTTTAGAACTTCTTCAATGAAACTCCAATTTAGCTTGTCATAGGCTTTGTCTAAGTCTAGCTTGATTGTCATCCATCCAAATTTCCCCTGTCTCCTTTTCATAGCATGAATAGTTTCCTGAGCTACAAGCACATTATCCATTAACAAAATATTTTTTCCATAATTCTGACAGCTAGCTCCATATATATTCTAGTAGATAGCTCAAAGAACATTTCATCTTCCAGAGGTCGCAAATAAGTAGTTTGCTTTTAACAGATTATTATTGTATTCTAGAAAATTTTATTTATAAGGCATGTTTCATGAACCCATGCAACCTATCTCTTGGAAGATACATGCCCTAATTCATTATTTAACTCTGACTTGTAGTCTTCTCTGTCTTGACTCTTGAGGGCAAAATGAAAGTCAGCCATGATCATGAGCTTGTATAATTATAGCTAGTGACACTTTAAAAATGCTTTCTGGTAGAAACTATATGCACTTTTGAGGGAAAACTAATTCATTCAATTCCATCATATTGGTTATTGGAAATGCCACATTCTTGTTCCTGCCACCTCCTTTAAGGACTCAAATATACGTGGGTATGTTTTGTATTTGTTTTAACGAGAAGGTTTACTTTCATTTTTCTCAATCCCAATTGGTTTTATTGGGAATTTAAGTTTCATCTTAGCCGTTTGATTATTATTATATTTACTTTCTTTGGAGACATTCTTGAAACTGTTGCATCTTATGTCTCTTGTTAGGTACGGAACACCACGGGTGCTACCTCTTGATATGCAAGTTGCTCTAGTGCATTCATCTATTAAAAAAAAATTATACTTAAGAATAAAATAATAAAAATCAAACACGATTATTACCTATGTGAGATCTTTATTGTTGAGATTTTACAAATCATTTTTTAATTGTTGATGTTTTAAATATTAAATTCAAGTCCTTTCGATGTTGGTCAACTTTTCAACTGATAATAATTTGATTTTTATACTTTTTAAGAATGTAAATGCTTCTATAGTATCATGAGATATGTCCTTAATTTACTCATATGATATTGATAAAGCATAATTCTCCTAGTTATATTTTTCTCTTTAGTTAAAACTAGTTGCAACTCATGTAACATACGGATAACTATTTAAACAAAGAAATTAGATCCGTGAAAAAAAAAAAAAAAAGTAACAGAAATGAGAGAACAAGTACAATAATTATAGATAATCTTATTCATAGAGAAAATACTTTCTTTTAAGTTTATATAGTGATAAAAATAAGTTCGTCACCTAAACCTAAATCAGACGCTCATATAAGTGCAAATTTAGGTAAAAATCTTAGGCTTAAATTGCAATAACTTCTTAAATTTTGAAGAAAAAAAATTCTAGGTTCATGCTTTTATTTCCTTTTCAGAAATTAAACTTGCATAGTAGGTGTCTTTTCCTTCATATGTGAAAACACATGGTTACAAATGAAAGGGCAAAGAGAAAGGAGCATATCAATTAATTCATGGGACAAAAATACGAAAACCATGTGAAAGAGGAGATGACTCGCAATCACGCGTATATGTTGGGACCTATAACCAATTAACTACTACTAACTAACATTTCCCCTCATTTAATATGAACCAACCACCACCATTAGAAATAGTTCAGTGGTATTCACCTAGTCAATTGGTGACTGCTTTTAGAGTTTCACCTGAAGGAGAAATTGCAACCATGGAAAGTGGTGTAGACAGTATAGTGCACGGTAAGCTTAAGGCATTAGCCATCAAGAATAGGAATTTGAGGATAGAAGATGACCAAGTTATATGACCCTTGTATATACCACAACTCAAATCCTTATACACTAAGAAAAAGGTACATCCAGAGACTATTGCCTTATAGCATTTGATGGAAAAGTATCTTTAGCATTAATGGCCATGCACATGCATATAATCTTTGACCCTAAACCTCAATCTGCATATATAATTTTAGTAATTCTAGGTGCATGCACGTACTATAAGCCTCTATCTCTTCCCCTCTGTCTCTCTAGATCTCTCACTTACACACTTAATTAAACACACACGCATATCTCTCATTTGTTATGTGCATTTATCACTCTCAGTACAGCGTTGATATGAAGTTAACTAGTTTCAATGTTGATCGATCCTACCTTAAAATCTTAACAAGTCTACTTCAAACAATCTACTGAATTATCATACCAACTCATCTCTATCTCGATGTGAGATGTCACTACAAGATCAGTTATCAAAATGAATTCGCCCATTTCTTGAACTACCATGCCAAAACCAATCTTAATTACTCGAGTACTATTATGTCATATTATCATCCACCGAGAAAAGAAGAGAGAGTAAAGAAAATGACAGATAAAGAATAACTCTTCTTTCAGTCAATACTGTGCATAATAGGAACGGTAGCTAGTGATGATCATAATGGTAATGTCAATAGAGAAATAGAAGGAGAAGAAATATAATTTGAGGTCATGATGTTCTTGTTATAGTGATATAAAGCACTAGAGAGAGAAGGTGTGTGTGTGTGTGTGAGAGAGAGAGAGAGAGAGAGAAGAAAAAGAAAAAAAGGATAACTCTTCTTTCAGCCATTACTGCGTACATAATAGCAGTGCAAATGAAGATCCTGATCATGACTATGTCAATAAATGAAGAAATAGAAGGAGAAGAAATATAGTATGGGATCATGATCTTCTTGTCAATTATAAAATATAAAAAACTAACTATATAGATAGATTGACAAAATAAGTAGATAAGTCGTTGCTGGAAAACATTAGCAGATGTACATTAAATAGAACATGTGATCAAAATCCAAAAGCATAAGTCATATATATATAAGTTTCTGTAGTCAATATAAATGCCGTCAAAACTAAACATTTCAACCCTAAAATATGGGAGGCCATGTCTTCATTGCTTTACTAATTATTTTCTGATTCGGGGCTCTTCCCATACACCTTCAAGTAAATATAGCCGAGGGTGTAAATTTGATTTTTGCTCAGTTGTGAGAAGGAGGATGAGTCTTCGGCGGCGAATAATCCAAGTTAAACCCTGGATTTTTCTCACCAGATTTCTTGTGAGGCACACGCCAAGAAACTGAAACATGAGACTTAGTTCGTAAAGCACCTGAGAGAATAGCTTTTTCCTTAACTTTGAGTACCCTAAGCTTGATACTTCTTCTGTCCTTTGGCTTTTGAGTATTAGCAGCATCCAACCGAGTCTCCACACCGTTTTCTCCATTCTTCAGCAATCCAAATTGCTTTGAAGGGGAATCTAAACCTTTCTTCTCATCATCGTTCTGCACCAAAATAAAAGCTTTTAAGCTTATTTAACTCTTCAAAATAAAAGAAAAACTATGATAAGATCATATATAATAACCAACCTTGATAGAGATATGGGTTTTCTTCTCCAGCTTCTTGTCAGAAGTGCCTAAACGCCGGGCATGGCATGCATGCAAGGAAATGCACAGAAAGAAAAGGAGAAGGTATGTGGAAGACATGCTAGGAGAGAGAATCTGAACTTTTGGGATAAACTGTGTCGTGGGTTAAGGAGTTGCAGTGATGGGAGAACAAGTATTTGTAGCACAACAAAATTTAATGAGCATTCAATGCTGAAACTTTAGGAAAATTAAAAGGTTTTCTTGCAGAACATGGAGTTGCAGGGTGTGAATGAAGTAATGAGAGAAAATGAAGATATGGTGGCCTCCTACCTTTTGTCCCTTCCTTCTGACATTTCAATTTCCTGGGTCCCAAGAGAGGGAAAGAGAAGAAAGAGAGATCCAATTTCGGTGATATATATATATGTGTGTGTGAGAGAGAAAGAGAGTTTCAAACTCCAAAATAGGAATAGATATTTTATTCCGGAAAATGGCTTCAGAATTTAGAGGCAAATTTATACGTAAAGTGGGACATTAAACAAAATCACGAATTCTAGTGCCTCCCTAATTGGTTAAACCGAGGAACTTCATTCCTTGTCCTTTTCTTTAGAGCTCTCAATATTTGAATGGCTAGTGCCCCCCTTGTTTCTTGCCCTTGCCTGCCCAATATTTTAAGCCTGGGAAACTACAAAGGATATTATACTAAATTTTGGAAAAGTTGAAACACTTTTTGGTTGATTAATTAGTCACTAATAACCTCAACAATTTCATATTGACTTCTATATACATTCCCTGGCCCTATGGAAAAGTAAAACGATGAAATCAATATATATTATTCAAAAGCTTGATTAGATTATTGCGGGCCAAAAGTTTATTATCTCTGAACTTAGAATAGTTTTTAAATTTTTTACCTCAGCAAAAAAGTTAATTAAGACAACATGTGAATAATGCAATTCTATTTTAGCAATAACTGAATTTACATATAGTTGATAAATTTTCTCAGAATTTTAAATGTTGTTTGAGAATTTTGACTTAGACCATTGCCCCAAATCATTTCGGTATTTTTGTTTGAGTTTGGATTCTAAGAGATTAATTGCTACATTAGCATTTTAAGAGTAGTCAGAATATGGTCAAATGTGCCTGATAAACTTAAACCTTCACCTTTTGTAGAGTAATGTGAAATCCATTGTCTTACTAACCCACATTACTATATCTATATATATCTTATAAATTTAACTAAATTTGTTTTACTTTTTTTTTAAAATGGTTGATATTTAATTAGACCTAACAATTACATATGTTAGTGAGGGATACAGTAATGTTTCTAACATTTTTCCTTTCAGTATATGTTACTGTTGTACACCTTTTGTGTTAATCAGCAGAACAGGCCCTGGATTATTGTCTTGGGATTATGGTTGAAGGTTGAGGTTGAGGTTGTTTGCTATGGGATTGACACAATATTTAAAGCACCAAGAACGAGTGCGTTTGGAAGAGACAACAGCCAGTTTGGCAAGCAAATTAAACAAAGTCCAAGTAATCCCCAAAAGCATGCGTGTTTAAGAACAGCTAGATATATAGTTTCTTTACCTAACAAAAGTACGTAGTGTAGTTTCTGCATTACCTCTTTTTGTCCTTATAAAACCCTTCACATTGATGATATGTACGTGTTCATATTGTGGGATTTCACTACATATCTAAGTTGTACTGAAAATAAGTGAAGTAAATACATTGTATTTCAAATACAAGACATATTATCAATTTAAAATTTTATAAAAATGAAATGTTAATCAAATCGCTCTAACTTAGTGTAACTTAATGCCCCTCATATTATATACAGACACTAAAATAATAATAACAATAATAGCAATTAATTAATTGTCAGCAAGTAGATCGAATAAGTACAGGAATGTACAGAGAAAGAAGAATGTTTCCTCAATTTATGCTCTACATACATCTCACAATCTTTCCCAGGAAACTTTAACCAAAGAAGGTATTTAAGAAGCTCAGAGAATTGCTGCTTCTATTGAATCTCACCTAATCAACCATAAATAATGAAGCAAAGAAAATCTGAATAAACCCTATAACCAAAAATTGATTGTTGCCCAAGTGACCTAGATTAGTATCTAGCCTTGAAGGTGTTAGAGAAGAAAATCAAACCCTTGTTTGAGTCTTTGCTTAAGAGCATAAACATAACTAGTATTGTTAAATAAAAAAAATAAAAATAAAAAACCATATAAATTTGACAAGACTGTGCAACTGCAGCTAACTTTTCTATGCTAGTTTCAACTAACTCTGGTCACAGACTATTAGAGCAGATGGGAGCCACATGAAGCCATGGGACCTACAAAAACAAAAGGTCGAAAGTTGCGACAGGAAACCTAGCTACATGGACCTAGCTTCTTTGTTCCTTTAGCAAGGGACACAAGAGAGTGCCCTAGCCGTCAATACCGGCCAAATAGAACACGTGGCACAAACCCATGTGATACATTCAACTTCTACGTGGTCATGGACCCATGTGTAGCCGCCAAACTTAGAGATTTATGATCGTTATAACGGTTGACTTCTGAGTCAAACTATTTGCCGAGTCATATATGGGCTTATTGCTGTTTTGTAATATTATTGTCTTTGATTTCCAATTTTCCATTGTAAGCTAAGTTTTGGTCTCCAAGCCTTCAGCTGATTGCTGCACTTGAGCTTATACTGCCCATACCCTCTTGCTAGGTTGTGGTATAATCTTTGTTTTATAAACAAAAGTTTAAATATCTATTTTAGGTTTAACAGTAAAAATATTTTTGAGTCAATTTTCTTCTTAGACACTAAATTTGATAGATATATGCTAAGTAGAATCAGTTGAACTTACATTTTGCCACTATTATATAATTTGAGGAATGTTAAAAATAGGAAAAGAATGTAAGCAATGCAATGCTAGATAAATGACAGAAATAATGCAATATATATATTTATAATTAAAATTATTTATAAAAATTGATCACTTTAAATACGTTGAAATAATTTCTGTGTCCTATAAAAATACGTTGAAATAATTCTAACGTATTATATAAAGACACACTAAAATTATTTTATCGTGTTCCTATGGGACACACTGAAATCATTTTTCACTTAAGACATGTTAAAATAATTTCAGCATGTCTTTATATGACATCCTAAAATTAATTCAGTGTGTTCTTATAAAACACACTAAAATTATTTTAACGTATTTAAAGTGCTTTATTTTTATAAATAATTTTAATAATAACTATTTACATATTTATTTATTTATTTATTTTGTATTATTTTAATAAATTAACCGCAATGCTATCCCCTTTTCCTGTGAAAACTGAATTTAGGTGGTGGGTGCTGCTTTTTGTTTGCTGTTGGAAATGGAGCGACGGCGCGACAGCCTCTGATTCCAAGGGCAGTGGGTGTGTCCTTCAAAAGTCGAGCAATCTCGGAAGGCTTTGCCACCGTTGTCCCCACGAAACGCTCATATATATATATATATATATATATATATATATATATATTTCTCTTTGTGTGTGTGACCTTTCGGAGATTACAGAAGATACAATGCAAATCACACGTTAATTCATCATTCTAATTTATGAAATTAATCTGTTGAAATTAGCAAATGAAGGCCCTCTCTCACCTTGATGAATCCCAACTTTCAAGAAGTTTCAAAATCATATTAATAGAAATGAGAGATATCAAGTTTTACGCCATTGTAATAAGTCAAAGATGTACTAAAATGTGGAAATTTATATATAATAAATTTACCAGATTGATATCCCATTCTCTCTTCCACGAATACATGGAGGATCTGTGGGGGTGTTGGAGGTGTTTGGTATACTGTAATAATTGATTGTTCTATATAGTCTTGTATTTAGTATAACAGTTGATTTTGCAATTTTGACAATGTTGTTGCTGGGAATGCTACATGGAATAAGATCAAAGAGTATTTAAAACTTTCTTGTTTGGCATAACATTTGAGTCAACTGAATGAACTTGAATGAAAATAACTATGGCCTTCATTTTAACCTAATTACTCTGACTATGCAGTAGAGGGTGAGATTAAAGAGCAAGATGAGCAGATGACAGCAAAGCCTCATTAACAGCTATTATTATAATTATGATCTCTCAATGCCAATTGTGATGAGAACAACATTAATAATGATGAACAACATTAATAATGATGAGTAATCTATACAGCTTTTTGGACCAAATGGGAAGATCCCAAACAAAAAGGAATCTAACTATTTGGAAAGAATCCAGATCTTACTTTTTTTTGTTGCCGTTAGGAATTTGTAACTCTGTCCTTTCACAATCACCTAACAAGAAAAAGAGGGGGGAAAAAAACAATATAAGCAGAAGAAAGGGTAGAATACCATTGTATGACATATGATGATGCTTGTACTTGCAAATCAATTCATAAGGATAGACTAAACAGTGCAATACTACTATTAGAGCACCAATAATAAGAACTAAATCAACATTAGGTATTAAAATTTAGGATTTCATTTCTACAGGATGTTGCAGTTAGGGAGAGGAGAAGGGAGAGGAAGATAGAGACTCCTTTGTCTCTCCCCAGCAATGTAGGGTAGGACTAAACCTTTTTACAGAAAAATAGCACGTTGGGGGAAGCTGTAGACTCCCCCAAAATCAATTCTGCACCTCAGAAGCAACTTCTCCAGAATCTATACTGTTGGGGCATTGTTGTTTTTTTATTTTGTTTTGGATTGGGTGGACCACTCCCCAAACATAATAGAAATAGCAGGGAGACAAACTTTGGAATCAAACTGATTTGTGGCACAACTTCCTCTTTCAAATTGCTGAAAAATTTATCTGACTATGTCTAAGAAGGAAAAACAGAAGTAGGACAATTTCTAGAGGGAAGATATGAGGCCCCTATGACAAGAAAATTTATACAACTAACCATGAGAATGAGCAATAATAACCATCTATGAGGTGCACATAACAACCACTGCCCTTGTGTGTAGAACTTAAATAAACATCTATGAGGTGAACTGGATCAAATGCATAGAACTTGAATAAATTCTAGGCATTGATAAAGAACAAAGAATGGACAATTACTCATAAACTCAAGATTTTCAAAAGAAAATGAATATCTTACATTCAAAGTTATTTAGTCGTATTCATACATCAGATTTTTTTTTAATTACAGTTTTTCACTGCTTATAGCTGTAGTTTATTCAACTCCTGTTTAAAATTAGGTCGAGTGTTTTTTAGATGCTGTTGGAAACATAACTGCTTGAGAAAGTTAGATCTCTTTAGCTGTTTTCAGAAGATTTGATATATTCTTAATAAGCTTCCTTTTCATTGCCAGATTCCATTCAAGTGTATTCTAGGCAAGACCTTGGAAAAGATAATGGTCACATATCCAATTGTCAGCAACCTGTAGATTCCTTTCCGTCCAAATTTAAACTGTTAGACTGGAGACAACCCAAATATCACTTTACCCAGGAAGTTCCTGAAACCATCCAAAACACTGCTCTCATTTGCTTGCAGATCTTTGATCACACTTAGGACACTAACACTATACCCTACACACTTTCAAGCAGATTCTCAGCAGAGAGACGTTGCAATAACAAATCATATAAAACATCTGGAATTCATTTTTAATTTTTTCACTCCTACCCCTTCACTCCTTCATTATATTTCAAATTTTGTAAGAGAAGTGAACTAAATAAGCAATCAAATTATTTTTAAAGTTAGAGGAAACATAAATAATATACGTACCTTAGCTAGACTAAAATGTGTATAAAGTGACACAATCTATGTAGAAACTGTTGATGGTACTCGAAGCACTTGCTGCAAAAAGCGTGCTGCAAGACGTTGAGTGACCCCACCCACTACACGTTCCCCAAGTCTGCGTGCCTCAGGTTGTTGAAGGACCTGTCCATATCATGTAACATCCATTTTTGTATAGTTGCAATTAATCACAATTTAGAACCAAATAGTTCAATCCAGTTCAACTAAAAATATTCTAAGGATAAGATTCTTTAAACAGGTAACTCATTAATGTCAATTTCAAACATTCCTTTCTAAATTCTGTAACTAGTGTTTCCATTTCTCTAAAAGATCACCTTCATTCTTAACGATTCCAACTACTAAGTATAAGGGAAAGAGACTGGATAAATCATAGTTTGCAGAAACAGAATGATGCAGAATGGTGGCTCTTACCTGTAGAATAGGAAGCAAAAGAGCTGGATCAAAATCTTCAGAGGATTGCAGAAGTCCCCATATCCTAAGCACTTGATCTCTAAGCTCCGTCAAGCTTTGCATTTCAGCATCTGACATCATGAGGGGTCCATTTGCATTGCCATTGAAAACAAGACTCCTCATAAAGTCAGGAATGAACTTGTATGTATCAGAAATTGTGCTAAGAGTAAAAACTTCAGTTACACGGACAGACTCTTTGATAACTAAAGTCCTGAGCTCTTCACCATCTGGACTCAATAATACCTTCAGGACAGGCTGTAAAGCCTCTTTGGCAGAGAAATCTCTGTCCTTTCTTCCCTGAACCAGCAGGTTTTCAAGTCTATTCCATCTGCTCAGGACCAGATCAATGGATATATAAGTGCAGCAAGACCAAATTATTCTACACCACCAAGTTCAAAAAAAGTAATGCAGATTTAAGATAACCGCAGAATGCATACCTGAACCTCCCATCCTTGAAAAGCAACTCAATAAGTGCATCTCTCAGATATGGATTTGGATCTGTTAGGAGCCTTTTAGCAAAGTATGGATATGAAGCAGCAAGCACCTTAAAATTCGGATCAGCATTAAGCGCTAAACCTTCTAGAACGGTGAGTGACCTCAATATCAATGCATAGTATGCTGGGACTGCAAAAAAAAACTCAGCAAGGCAAACCATCAGACCCTACAAGAAAGTGCTGGAACAAGTAGTTCATAGTTATAGAAGTGCACAACTACTTCACCATCCAAACACTGAAGATGGAAGTTGTGAAATAGAAGATTCAACATTCTATTCTTATCTGTTATTGGTATAAGATGATTAACATGATCAAAGAAGTGGTTTGTAAAATTAAAGAGCAATAATCAAATGACTGAAAAGTAAAGCTATACAAAAACAGAATAGCAGATGAGGATGAGGATGAGAAATCAATAAAAAGATAGCATTATCTCACCATTAAAGGGATATTGATACAAAACGTTTCCCAGGCCATCAACCAGTGTCTTGAAGTTAAGTTCACTCACAGTATAATTAAGTGCATCATCAAAGAAGTTTCGAAGTGCTGGTACAATTGGAGTTACATCAACATCACGAGCCAAGAAATCAAGAGCATAGTAGTCACGAGCCATAGCTTCATAGTCCCGGTTAACCAAGTGAACAACATGACCTATTATAGCAAATCTTGCTTCTTCTGGAGTCTCACTCATCATCCCAAAATCAAGAAAAGCAAGCTTTCCCTCAGGTGTTGCCAAAAGATTCCCAGGATGAGGATCTGCATGGAAATAACCATACTCAAGAAGCTGTCTGAGGCTGCACTGTATGCCTGTATTCACCAGATCCAAGACTTTCAATCCTTGTCTCTCAATAGCCTCTTGCTCATTTAGTTTGACTCCCTCAACCCACTCCATTGTCAGTACTTTGGCACTTGTATAATCCCAGAAGACATCTGGGACAAAGATATCTTCCTTGTCAGCATATAATTTTTTGAACCTCCTCGCATTCTGTCCCTCCTGCAGGAACCTGTCAAAATTAACATTCAATTCCAAAAAATTCTTACACAAATAACAAAAAAATTTAGGTTTATTGATTAACATAAGGCATGCACAGCCTCAGGGAAGTCTTGAATTTTAAACAAAGAAAGCTGCAATCATAAGATGCTTGCCCTTCTCCTGAACCTTAGGG
Organism: Cercis canadensis; assembly: GCA_003255065.1. Taxonomy (NCBI): domain Eukaryota; kingdom Viridiplantae; phylum Streptophyta; class Magnoliopsida; order Fabales; family Fabaceae; genus Cercis; species Cercis canadensis. The sequence continues at coordinate 389,197 of QAOA01005544.1, forward strand.
AAGAAAATAATAAGCAATGAAAAAATAAGATGCTTCATACTTCTATAAGCAATTGTTATTAGATGCACGCTTGCCTGTATCTAAAATACAAACGTAGTGTCAGAAGAACTGACCTGCACATAGTTGAGCTCTTGAAAAACTCTGCGCGCAAATTCATCAATAAGTGCAACAACATCACTGGTGATTACGTCCACGTATTTATTTATGAAAATTCCTAGCCCTCTTATCAAGTAGAAGTCCAATCCTATAGCTTCTTCAATGCCAGGGCGTTGCACCTTGACAGCAACAAGTTTCCCGGAGTACTTGAGCCGAGCTTTATAAACTTGACCCAAACTGGCTGCCGCCATGGGGGATGGAGATATAGAAGAGTAAATAGCATCAAGAGATAGTCCTAACTCCCTCTCAATGCATGAAAAGGCCTCTTCATCAGGAAAGGTTGGCAAACCATCCTGGTCAATCACAAAACCGGTCAAGGTTATCTAAGTATCCTACCCCTTCACACACATCTTTTACAGCAGAAAACATGACAAAGGCTATAACAAGAATGTTGAAAAAAATTTCACTGCATTTGCATCAACTTTGTTGATGTCCATCATGATACCATGCACAGAATAAGTATTGCAAAGGGTGTCATGCTGCAAATTGGTATTGGTCATTGAACTAATGAAACTGCAAACTAACACTTCCAATAAATTCTTAATGAAATGCTATTGAACAAGATTAGCACCAACATGGTACCTGAAGTTCAGCAAGCTCCTCTAGATACTCAGGTGGGCAGATGTCAGGCCTGGTGGACAAACCCTGACCCAATTTCACAAAAGTTGGCCCCAACCGTGTAAATATCCTTCTCAGATCAACTGCGCGAAGTCTTTTGTTCTTATCAAGCACTCCATTTCTTTGGTCTAAAAAGAGTTTCAACCCAAATGAACCCAACGCAGTTAGAATTTGCAGGGTCCTCCCCACCACCTAACGAAATTACAAATGGGTCGAAAATTAAGCCAAAACCCAAAATTTTAATCACAAAAATGAGCTGAATTTTTTATGAAATTGAAGACCTTGATGGGTTGAGACCCATATTTGGAGGCAAGGAGTTCAGGGCTGTACAGAGAAGCATTGACGGCACGAGCCATGGCTTTGGCCTCTGCCTGAAGGTCATCGGCACGGTCTGCTGGGAGAGCAAGGACCGGAACGGAGGCATCTCTTGTTGGCGCAGGAGCGAGGGACCTTGGTGTTGCTTCGACCAAAGCAGCTCGAGGTGGTTTTAGTCTTGGTAAGCTTCTTCTTCTGCACTTGAAGGAAGGTCTTGGGGTGCGTTTCGTTATGGGAATTGAACCGCGCGACCATGAAGGATGATAAGGTTGACCCACGGCGGAAGAAGACGGTGCCCCGGCCAGTGAGCTCATGTCTATCTGCACTTCTGGCCAAGGGGAAAACCCAAATCTATGTTTTGACGGGAAAAACAAGTGACCAATTGAAAATATTGAATTGTGAATAAAAAAGAAAAAAATATAAAAGCTAGTGGCGTAAACAATTATTGTTATTGGATAATAAATAATATATTTTGGAAAGTCTAGTTTATTAATTTAAATATTATATTTTAACAACAGAATTACATATTTATTATATTTTTAATTTAATTACTTAAATATTATAATTTTAAAAAAATTAAAAACAAAAAAAAAGAACTTTTTAAACATGTAGAGACCATCAATATCCACATAGCGTGTCCACGTGAGACACGCCAATAGTCAATTAGCGTGTCCTTTCCTGTCACATTTTCTTTTATTTTTTTTTTAATTCTTATAGGCAGTTAAAGAAATGACACGGCTTGAGGCTACCAGCATGTCCGATGCGGACACGCCATGTGGCTATTGGCGCATCTGGTGATTCCCACATGTCGATTATACTTTTTTTTTCTAAATTTTTTAAAAAAAATTTGTAATATTTAAGTAATTAAGTTAAAAATTGTTATAAATTAGTAAATTTGTTTGTAAAGTGTAATATTCATGTCAAAGACCCACTAACTCCTTAATTAATATTTCTCATTTTCTTTTGTATCAAAAAAATCGTTTTTAGAATAGGGGATGAATTATTTAATAAATTGATAAGTACATTCAATTTATTTATTTAAGATTACGTAACAAAAGATAACATATATTTTTTATAATTTTAGGGCACCTAATTTTAATAGAATTTAAATTTGAGATTTTTTCTTTTTTGTAATCTAAAATTTAAGGTGAAATAAATTATGTCATTCTAAGGTTGAGATGTGTTAGCTAGCAACAATTTATAATAATATTTACAAATTACATATCAAAGAATAATTATTCACAGTGAGATTCAAACTTAAACTTTACAAGTTAAATAATTTGATCTTTACTAACTAAACTAACTTCATTAACTCTAAAATCCTCATTTACAAGGTAAATAATACTCAACTTTAGAATATTCTCATGGGACTAATTTTAATTTATTATAAATATATATATTTATATACAATTACATAAATTGTTGTATATGAGTTTAATTAGTCTTTTTGTTTTTCAAATTAATATAGCTATATGTATAATTATACAAAGAGAGATAATAACTTTACTTTTTTGAAAAAAAAAAATAACTGTAAAAATATGGGAAGATGATCATATAAGTTTTTTTTTTTCTGGTTAACTAATTTTGAAGACAAACAAGTATAATTGGGAGAAATTCAGAAATGGTAGCAAGCTCTAGATCTTTCTTGTGCCTCGTTATGTTTCTGGCCTCTAAATTTTGGTTTCGTGGCCCCCATAGTAAATAGAGTCGTGTACACTTGTGGTCTTGTCATAAGTGTTTTGGATATATACTACCGCCCTCGAGCTGCAACCACACTCAATACTCAACAGTTCCGTGAATTGTTACTCCAAAATGCCAAATGAATTATTGTCTCTTTTCTATTCTTCACTGTCTTTATCTTTTTTGTCTCATATCTCTTCTTGATTGCGAGTTCATTTCCATTTCTATCTCTATTTGATAGAAATGAAGATTGATAAGAAAAAATAGTTTAAAATGATGATTCATTTCAAGTCTTGATCCCATAAAGATAGAAATCACCATTCCAATATCTATAGTTAAAAATTTTAATTCTATATATTTAAGGAGAAACCTTGATTTAAGCCAAAAACATGATATAATATTCTCATCGGTTTCTTCTTCATGAGAAGAGGAAACTTAACGGACATGATCTTTATCAATAATAATTAAATACCTTAAAGATAACGATGAAAAAAGAATAAACCAAACATGTATCCTTAAGTCTCATATTTCCTTCTTTATTTTGTTTCGTACTTTGTTTAATATCATTTGTCTCCTCTGTTATGTTGAAATTCAATTCTGCTGATACTTGATGTTATATTAGGCTTCTGTTGAACCTATTTTCTTCCATTTCTTCTGAATTTTTTACTTCCATGTTACCAGGCAAACCAGCTTCTGTTAAACCAGAAGTTATGTGTAGAAAACTACCATTACTCTTCTAAGTTAACAACCATGAAAAATATTTAACAAGAAAATTTTGAGGTAACTTCTTTGAACTTTAGCCTTCTCAACTCTCCTTTACAGGTATGGGAAAATAGGGAAATATCAAAGTGGAAGAAGACCTCCATATTAAATCAAGCCAAACAGCAGTACTTGGCTGCTACCAAGTTCTATTCTTTAGAAGCATGGCAGTGAATTTTGCTTCACCGATTAGGTAACTGGGCTAAAACATATGGAAAGAGTTTGAGAGTATTCTTGGCAGAAAGAAGTAAAAATAAAAACTTATATATATATATATATATATATATATTTATATTTCATTCTCTTCTCTATTTATCTTTTCTTTTTTTTGTTACAATAGGAGTGCAATGCATTCCGAAAGGGGAGAGTGGAGAGTACACAATAAGAATAGAACCTTTGACATCAAACATTATAGTTCTCATAACGACATGAGGTACCTCTAGACCAACAAGTCATTGGCACTCTCCTTTATATTTTCACATTCCCATTTTCCACCTTCGTTATCAAGCACAACCTAACATCAATTCCAATTAACTACGTACACAGTCATCAGGTACTTTTATAGCACCTCATGATACATCCAATTGAGAGCAACTTGGCTTTCACTGATATATAATCCCACGGTCACACAGAAATACCATATACACAAAATGACTGTACACATAATTACACAAGGATTACATACATAATGAAGGCCACTTGTGGCCACAGTAACAGGAAATGACAATATAAGATGACCAATACATAAGAAACCAATGACAAGTGACAAGGAAAGCCAGAAGCAGATTCCCTACCCGAATGTGTTTTCTCCACTGTATATAACATAGAGAAACCCATCTTTATCCTTCTTTTCTTCATAGATTGCAGACATTATTGCTCCTGCAGCGTTAAATTGCAAGGCTGATGAGCTCCTACCACTTTTGAGAATTAATACTAACCAAACAATGTCTTGTTTCTTCTAGATAAGATAATCAAATTAGGATTTAAGAACGATCATGTCCCAGGACTTACTTTGTTCAGTATGATAATAAATGGTCAAAACATAAAACTATAAATACATTTATCCATGATCAAAACCCACAGATGCAAACATGCACATCCCATAGAAAGCTTAGCTATGTTCTACAGCAGATACCTGTAGGTGGGAGGACATTGTCCATAAATATAAAGATTGCCTTCTCTGCACTGAGCTTTATTCTTTTCCGGATAACATAGACAAGTTGGCCCACCGTCAAATCAGCTGGCACTAGGTATCTGTAATTTGTAATTCAGGTTATTAATTTCAAGTTACCAACAGCTTCACTAGTTATAAGCATATGGTATACTACTATCATCCTATGAAGCAGATAATTAATGCTCTTTGCTTCAACTTTCTTTCAGGTTCCAATTGTATATTTAACCCAACATGTAGGAATGAAATTACAGAAAAGGTATCAATAACAGGGAACATATCAGAAAGTCATCATTGTCTAGCTTTCTACTCTTTCTTTCCTTTGTGCAAGTGTTCAAGGGAGGGAGGCAGCAGAGTTATTTTTATTTTTCTATTTTCTTTCTATCTTTTTTCCTTTTTTTTTTAACAATTAAGTAATTTGCTAGCCCCTTTGATGGTGAGAAATCAGGAAAAGAAGACTATTCGTGATAATATAAGTTAAAAATACAAGCAGAAACTAATTTACAAAAAGGGAAACCACGAGAGCAAAGATGTATGCCTACTTTTTCTTGTCAATGTCAGGAATATCACTTCTTCCAGCTTTCTCCACGATAACCTAAGAAGAACAACATGTGAGGATAAGCACAATCTTCCAGAATAATAATTCAGGGGATGCTGCTGTAATGAGAAGACAGAAAACCATTTAGAAATATATACAATTATCTGATACATACTAATAAGAATATGAACCATAAGAAATTGCACTTTTATCAATTTTATTAAATAGGAATAGCAAAGACAAACCAACATTCTTCGTGATTGAATTTGATCCCTTAATGCCATATTTATAAGATATATTCTCATATCTAACCAGCAATAATATACCTGCACCTGCGGTCCCTATGGATTGTTAATGTAACTGATCATTCTGACTTAGAATCAAACTTCCAAATATCAAATGATACTATAACATACCAATTTAATAGACTTCAACCACAGACAAGGTCAGATGAATTCATCAAATTATTTGTCTAAAAGCTTCTTATATGGTAGATAGGAATCAAATCATTTACAAGGAAGATTTAGAAAATACTGCACACTTGGACTCTATAAAAATGAAAATGGAGTTTCATGAAGTCAGACAATACCCCAAGTCCAATTCTAAGAGTGTTTGAAACCCTACCTTCCAAAAAGATAAACAGCCAGAGGAAAAAAGCTGTCTTTCACCAATACAATTGCTTGATCCCAATGCTTTTATGTAAGATATTTCATTTGAAGGAAGAATATACTTGAAACTTGAAAGCAAAGCTCAAAGTGATATGACATTGCTATCATGGTTGTTTAATGTTCCATCATTATTATATCCAAAACATAGACATCATTAAATGAATTGATGATCAAATTATATCTGATTCAAAGTTGGTACCCCTTAACCCTGTAAGGCAACCTTTTCCAAGCCAAGCCAAAGTCAGACAACACACAGTTCTCCTTTTAGGACATCTAAATGTGGCACAAAAAACTCCTCAATTTGGCTAGATTTTCATCGAGAGTGTCATAAGTGTACCAATCATACCAAAAAGTGTGCCACCTAGCTCAATAGTGATGTTCAAGATCGTTTAGCCTCTTCAACTAGAATCTGTATCAATACGTTCTTACAAAATTAGATTAACACAAACTTCAAAGTTTGTTTTCTTTTATGTTCTTGCTATTTTATTTTTCCCTTTCATCAGAGGCTTATTATCCTAAAGGGGGAGTCCCCCACCTCAATTACTGATGTCCAAATTAGAGATCTCTTACTTTCACACAAAAGGTAGTGGCAAAAGCACAATCCACAGACTGGCAATGCAACCTGAAACATAATTATCTCTTACTAAGACATGGTAATACAAAATAATGACGAAATCCCACCCTGATTCCAATGTTCTTATTTTTTTCGTGATGAATTAATATATTGCAAAAAATTATATTAGGCATAGCATCAGCCGCCAAACCCCAAAAGAGAAAAGTGCCAAAAATAACAAGTCTATTGCTAAAGTTGATGCAAGCATGAACAGAATTTCAGACTATAAAGATTGAAGCTTGATTCTCACGGGGATTCTGTCTGGGTATTTATCCCTAATTCGTGCAGCCTCAGCTCGCCTCTTCTCTGCAAATTATAAAATCACGCATTTATGCTATCACTTTTATACCAATTACTGATAATATCATAAGAAAGAGAAGTCGATAATAGAATAAACGAGGGCATCTGGACTAGCAATCTAGTTCCTACCAAAATCATGTTCCTGCTTGAAGGTGCTCTTAGCCATTCTCTCCCAAGTCCCTAGTATACTGCATACAAGTAAACATTTGACCAATAATTTACAAAAACTTTGGTCAAAATAGAACAAAAGAAACAAAGTAACAAGCAAAGGTATCAGTAGCAACACGAGAACAACAAAAATACTTCATTTAGAATAATTTGATCCATGATACCGTGACTTTCCAGGAAAACAAGAACATATAGGAGATAGTAGATGTTCAAAAAGACCTAGTGAAAAACTCAAATCCCAATTGACGATCATCGGGTGGAAATTTTCAATTTTTGATCAGAACCCATGTTTCATTGCTGATAAGATCTTAAGATAACTGAAACACCAGAGTGGAAATCGTTTTTCAAATTGTCTTCCCCTTTTCTTTCGTTTATTTTCCTAGAAAAGATAAACTAGAGAAACCAAATGAATGAAGAGAAGAGGGTTGTCGAGATCTTACACAAGGATCGAATTTGGAATAGAAGGGCAAAACCAGTGTGCGATAATTTGACTTGCAGATAAGAGTTAGCTTAGAGGATGCCACTCCCAGGTTGCATAATTATATAGGGATTTCTTGTTGGAACTCCAAGCTACCCCTTAAAAAACGGAAAAATACAGTTGAGAGCGAAAAGAAGTTTTGCTTTCGGTACTCTGTAGATCTTTCAAAATTAAGTCAGTCACTATATCTCACAATAATTAAAATATATCAAAAATAGATAATAATTTTGTTAATTTTAAATTCTTAATAATTTAATTTTTTAAAATTTTTATAATGATACAAAAATTAAAAATTTGTTGCAAAATTTTCTTTTTTATGTTTTTTCCCCCGGGTAGCCTATATTTGTTTCTGCCTATTGAGTTTGGGTTGAAGCGTCCATAAAAAAAAAATAAAAAATAAAAAAACTAGAAATTACCAAATATCTTGTGTTGGAATAGTACTAGTGAATTTGTCTATTGTTATATGATTGTATGTTTGAATTTGAAGTCGTAGTCAATAAGAGAAATTTCTATTTTCATAGTTTATACTATTATTTTTTTTTTTATATACTTTTAGCTAGACTTCTAATGCATAATACATAAACGGTCAAATACAAACTATTTAGTATATTATTGTGAGTTACTATTAGAGATGACTAGGGATATTATTTAGGCCTTCTTTTTTTTTTATTAAATAGATAAAATTAATTTTTTTTTGCTGATGATATAAGAAGTTTTAGAAGATCTCTAAATTAATTATATAATATATACTTATATTATGTAGCCCAATTTTACAATACTATAGATGTGTATTTATACCTTTTTTTTTATGGGAGTGTATTTATACATATTTTGACACAACCAAAGTAGCACCATTAGTTCTCTTACTACATGTTATTGGTGACTATATGGTGTAAGATGTAAGTTAAAATACAATTTTGGTATTTAAAGTTTGATTTTGATATAAAAAAGGATGATTTTTTTTTCCTAAATTATATTCCTATAGTTTATCATTGTTCAAATGATTCTTCTAAAATTTAAAATTTTAATGAAGTCCAATTTTAAATAAAATGTCAAATTTTAGGAAAATATGCTAAAGTAACATACTAAATATTAGAGCTGGCAAAATGAGCCAACTCGATGGGCTATCTTGTTTTAAACTCCAAAAAATGAGAGTTGAATTTTAAAAATCCAAGCCTGAATAGAATTTGGCCAATATGGCCTAGCCCGAATTGGTTGTAGCCCATTTGAGTTTGTGCCTGGCTGCACCCCCCTCCCCCTCTCCCTTTTTTTTAGGCTAGATTATCAAATCATATTTGTAAGTATTATTTTGAAGTATGCACTACTATAATTTGTTTAATTACTTATACATATTTATTTTTTAATTAGTATACATCTTTATTTTAAATTTACTTACATACACTTTTTTTTATACATATTTGATTCTTTATTTTAGTTTATTTATTACTTTATACATATTCTGTTTTGTTCAATTAGATTTTCTAACAATTTAGTCTAAAATAGCCAAAATACTATAGGAAAAAAGTTAAACCTATGTTAGTTTTTAGCCTAATTACAAATAAAAATATATGTCAATTTGGCCCTACCCGAATTGGCCCATGGCCCAAAAAGCCTGTCTGCCAACTCTACTAAATATCATGTTACACTTTCGTCAAATTATGTCACATCATCATATTTCATTAATCTTATATTGACGTTGAAAATTTTCATGAGAGCCTAAACATCACAAGCAACATTAAATAAGAATTAGAAGAGTCATATAGTAGGGAAGAGATTGAAAATTTTCACCTATGAAGGATGAAATTAATAGAGAGAAAAATTGACATAAGATGGAACAAAATTGAAAAAGGAATAACTGTTGGGCCAACAAAGTGTTTTTTTGGTGAAACAACAAGGCCGAAGCCCAAACCAAACAAAGACTACTGGGCCAACATTAAACAAGTCAAACATCTGAATTCTAGGCTAGGCCAATAAGGCTAATTTCCAACGTGTTCCAAGATTTCATGGGCCGAGGCCTCTAGGCGTCGATACCCAATAGTACAAAGTAAAAGCCTTCTCCTGGCAAAACATAATGAGCCAGATTCAATAATCAATATAACAGTATCTTGGGCTCATCAAAATCAAAAAATTAAAAATTGTGAAAATTACTTAAAGCATCCCTTAATTCTATCATTTTTTCTGCTTTGGACTAATTTCAAAATTTTAGAAATTAAATTTGTGCCTCTTGGTTGCAAGTGAACTATATTAGCTTTTACATTTTCAAAAATTGTAATGCATTTTACAATACATATATATATATATATTATTTGTGAACAAAGGAAAAAAAAAAAAAAACTTAGATTATAAACGTCCACTTTTGGGATGCATGCATCTTCATATTTATATATATATATATATATATATATATATATATATATATCCTAAATTGATCTTAATTTGTTTATCAACCAATGTGGCTTCTAACACCTATCCCACTAGCATTGGCCTACATGTTAGTTAGCGCGTTGAAATATTTGTGGTTCTAATATGTGGTATACTTTAAGAAACCAATAAAAAAAAAGTTTAGACTACATGCAATAATGTCAAAGACAAAATTATCAGACAACACATAAAATACAAATTAGAATATTAAAATATTTCATATTTCATAAATTTAAAAATCGAAAGTCTTATACGTTGACACTCATACCTCATTTAAATATTATTTTATCATGACAATGCTATATATATAATAATCAAATTCACGTACATTTGTCTATGTTTTATATGTTTAACCTAACGCTTATTAATCAATGAGGCCGTACTCATTTTTTATTTTATTTTAAAATATTAATAATTATTTTTTTGGTAATCAAATATTAATAATTATATTCCTTATCCTTACATGGCATGTGCCTCAAGCAAGTGTATAATTTTAAAATGTAGTATTTTTGTACCATTTTTATTAATTAAATTAGCTAGTTATTCAATGCCACAAATATTTATACGAAAAGTAAAAATATANTCATTTTTTATTTTATTTTAAAATATTAATAATTATTTTTTTGGTAATCAAATATTAATAATTATATTCCTTATCCTTACATGGCATGTGCCTCAAGCAAGTGTATAATTTTAAAATGTAGTATTTTTGTACCATTTTTATTAATTAAATTAGCTAGTTATTCAATGCCACAAATATTTATACGAAAAGTAAAAATATATATAGTATTAATATCATTTATGATATTAAATAATTAACAAATTAAATTTACTTAATTCACTCTGTTTTATATTTTTGAGGTGGTTGCAATCAAATCATCCCGTGATCTAAAAGCGGCGGTCATTGTTTCACGGTGCCACCGATTAGTCCATTTTCTAATCTAACTGCTTTAACCCTCCCATGTGGTCCAATGCAACTGACATTGTTTTTATGTGCATTTTAATGATCGATTTCTTTCTATTTTTGAATGGTGAAAGTTGCACTCTAATATAAATCAATGTGCACCATCCATTACATTGTGAAATTAAAGTTTAAGTGGGTATCATTATGATAAAATTAAATTTCTTTTTTTTTAATTTAGGAATTAGGGTTCAATTTCAACATTTGGATGAAGTTAGACTTATCAAATTTGGGGTGAGTCATCCCTGTTTTAGAAGTCCCACTGTCAAAGTACTTACAACTATAGCTTTATGTGGTGGAACGCTTTGAGACATCATTTTGTCTATGAAATGTCTCGAACATAAGATCATCTTTTTGCGAGAAGAATCTTGTGACCAACTGATTTACAACTCAGTTAACTGATTAAATTATATGTAAATTATGTTAATTTTGTAAATATATAATATTTTTAGCATAAGTGGTGTATAAGTTATATTACTTTTACTTTTTTAAGAAAAATTCAGAAAAGAAAAAGGAAATAGAAAACCTTGGCATGCCGTGATATAAAACAAGGCAAGAAGACATTATGTCCAACCAAAAGAATAAATTAAGTTATGAACACATTTGGACAGCACTAATTATTACTTCTTAAACCTTAAAAGGCTATCTTATAAAAAGTTAATTGTCTTATGGATGAGTTCCATGATTGTCCTCTAATCATGGATGATCTCAATATATATAATATTATTTCATGAAAAAAATAAGCTTTGGCTATAAGATTTTAATAGTTTTATGTATGGTATAGGTGGTGTGGAGTAGGCCTTTCTGTTTGTGTTGCTTGAGGTGTGAGGTGTCTTGAGATGAGAGAAAAGAACATATCAGAAGCAGCCTTTAGCCAACAAACAAATAAAAAAGAAAATGAGAGAGAGAGAGATGAATAGAAAACTGAAGCAAGGAAAGAGAGGCAAGCAAATGAGTTTGAAGTTAGGCAACTTTACGCTTCATATGAAGGGGAAGAGAAGGAGTTGTTGTTAGGGTTCACATGGGGGTAGAAGATAAACTAACCCTTATCTCTGACATGTCCAAATCATAGTTTCCCTAAAGAATTCAGGGCAAACCTAAGCATGTCCCCCCTCTTTCCTGCCACATTTGCTATCTAAAATTTCAATTTTGTCTAAGACAACCATAGTACTCAAGTTCTTTTTTTAGTTCCTATCATGCCCTTAGGGTTTTCCATTATTGTTCCACACATTAAACTTCTTCATCCCTCATTTTCAATTACTCATGGGCAAGTACATTGGGTGGAAAGTGATGGACATTGACTGTGGCTGAGATTTGGCCCTTTGCAAATTTCGACAAAAACCCATTAAAATTCCAATGGTTGTGATGGAAATTACGGCAAGAGAAAGCAACTTTGATAAGAGAACACGTCAAATAAGGTTGTAACTGTGTTGAGGCATTGTAGTGGAAAAAGTTGTATAAGAACAACTGAACAAAGCAAAAGTTCAGAAAGTGTGTCTCACTTGTAATGGGTTGTTTTCTTTACCCGTTATTTTCAGATGTTAACCACATGGTTTTCTTTCGAGTTATGCCAACAAAACCCACGTTGGAAACCTTGATAATTAAGTCAGCATGAGTCCTTTATGGAAAACTATTGTTTCCTTGCTAATTAACCTCTAGGCCAAAAGCTCCTATATATGAATCTTCCTTCAAACTTTAATATGGCCATGTTTGTAAAGAGACATTCCAATGCTTGAACAATAAATATTCTAATTTAGAGGTTTCCAATTCTAATTCTATTGAAAGCAAATAAGTGAGTTAATTTATAAGAGAGAGTTTAAATGAATATAATTACACCAAACAATTTCTAACTAAATGGTATTAATTAAGGTCTTATTCAAAGTTTGTGAGTTCTGTGTTCGAATTCAAAATTATAACCAAAAAAATTAAAATGAATAGAATCACACGTAAATTACTCAAACTCGGCTTGATTGAACTACAACCTTAGGAGAATAGATCACATGTGGTGTGGTCTAAATCAACTCTTAAACTCAAACCTAACTATTAGAAAACAAGCCTAAAATCTTCAATCACAAAGCAAAATTAATATATTCACTCTATGCATGCCTTTTCTTTTTAATTTTGAATATATATATATATATGTGATAATATTAAATATACATGCAGCATATGTTATGCCGTGTCTCACTGATTGGACATCATATGTTGGAACCGCAGTTTCTGACCATTTTTGCTATTTTCAACTCTTCCTTCTTCTTCTAATTTAGTCGCATGTGATATACATGTTGTAATATAATTAATTTGGATATATATATTTATGCCTCTTTAATTAAGCATTTTTATTCTTCAATCTAAAAATTAGATACTTCTTTCTGTGTCAAGAAAAAACCCTTGTATAGCAGAGGCTTCCTTAGCTTTCTCCATGTTCCTGCCTGTTATATGCATATCCCAATTAGAGAGAGATTCTGTTTTGCTCTTGGTACGAGTTTCTTTAAGGTGATCATGGATATGATGGCAAACCACTTGTTCAAAAAACTGATTATTCTTTATTAATTATACGTAGGCAGATCAATAGGATAAGAAACTAAGCCCTTTGATTGATTTCAATTGCCTTATCTTGTGCCACATAACCCTCTTTCGAACTTGAATTATTATTCTCTTGCTTCACCATTCGTTTTATCTAGAGTTTAGTCCATGCTTTGCATGATTATCTTTTGAAAATATATATTTTATTAGAATATGTTTTAGAGGAAAGTGTTGTAATAACTAACCATGTTATAAATTTATGATTGTAAGCAGTGATTGCAATCATTCAATAATACCTAAATTCAAGTCCATATAATTAAAAGATATTTAATCTCAATTTCCAAAGTCTATTAATTAACCTACAACGGAAGCCAAAATACTAATAAAAATTAGTAATTTATCTTCTAAAACTATATTTCAATTATGACTATCCAAAACATAGATGGATTTAGTAATCAAAATTTATTAAATCCTAATTTAATAAAAAATTGAATAGTGTTAACATTTATTTTCATAAAATTAAATAATTATATTACTTTTTTTTTCTTAATTTTGCTTTCTCCATATATTAACAACACCATAAAATATATATAGTGTAGTAATTAACAAGAAGTGACATGAATGATCATGATATTGATTTTGTAAGAGTGATCAAATGCAGTTTTTTTATTTTTTTTTGGCTTAATGTGGGTCGGTGACGGTGACTAGGTGTAGTTGGTCAGAATTTTCATCCTTGTTTAGATATTATTTTGGTCGACATCCTTGATTGGATTTATTTATATAATTGAATGCAGAAGGGAATGCATGTAATCATTTTAATGAGTCCAATTGTTTAGCTCTCATTTCTCATATTCACATCAGGGCTTGTCGCTGGGCTTTGATCGTTATATATGTCCAAAATCAATTCCCATATACGGTCCCTTCAGTCATAGAATTACCAAAGCATCTTGGTTGAATAATAGGGACATATATATGAAATTTATCTATTCTAATAAACAATTGGCTTCTCAATATTGAAAATGTAAGCACATGCAAATAAAGGAAAGAAGAGACTAAAAATATAATATTGAAGACATGTTTAATTAACTCATAAGTCATAAATGTTGTACTATATAAATAATTCAATGTAACGTAAAATACCAAAAACTATATGTTTTTTAATATAAATATAATTGAACTTTTTCACATTTTCTTGTTAATTATATTATTAGTCATTTAAAAGTCTAAAGTTTTTCATAAGAAAGTTTCTTAAAAATAATAATATTAGAGGTTTCTTATATTTTTTTTTTATATATTTATGTAGTATGTCATACCACATGAGAATAGTCAATATGTGAATGACATGTGTATAAATCAATTATTTTTAAGTTTGTTTAAGAAAATAAGATAAATTATATATGATTATCACGTCAGTATAGTATGACATACTTATGTGGTATCATAGAATCCCCGATAATATAAAAATACATTATAATATATATACATCCTATCTTTATAAAATATCTATAATATAAAATTTCTCTATTTAGTAATGTTCTTATTTATATGAGTATTGCTCTATGTATATTAGTTAGTTTTATATTAGACTCATGTTGACAAAGTCACCATAATCTCTAAATTTAATTGGATTTTCTAAAACAATTTTTTTTTATATAGTTTATATTTTGCTAATTTAGGTAGTGTAAGCTAGCATGTCAATAAATAATGTGTCATTAGATTTTATTTTTTTTATATTAAGAAAAAGTATGCTGAGTTTAAAAATGTTTTAATATTTTTTTGTTTGTTTTAATTATAAGAATATTTTTTAATCAATTTTCGTACATTAAGATTAAGTTTTTTTTCTTAGTTTTGAAGAGCGCATTCCCTGCTACATTAACATTAACATTAACATAGCTTAATATATAAGCTACCCGATTTCTTTGTTTTAGAAACCGGATATCAGTGACTTAATGAGAAGAAGGAAGGGTACAATGGGAAACTAGAGTAGCAGCAGAAAGTGAAAACCCAGTTCACCTGTCTCATTGGCCGCCCTGCAAAAACATTCAGAAAACGAAATAACATCCAGAAACTAGACTCACGCGCTATGAAAGCAGTGTATTACTCTTTTTTGTCTCCATTTTTATTTCGAAAAAAATATAGAAATAAACAAAATAATATTGTAATTTTTCCCTTTCAGGAAGAAAAAAAAAAGAAGCTAAAATATTTTCTGCTTCATTAACGACGCGCTCTAAGCTAAAGTAATAGTAGCCCTACCAACCAGAGCGAAAACTACGTATGCAGACAAGCCCCACAAAAACAATGAAAATAAAAATAAAAAGTAGAAAACAGAGGTGAGAAGGAGAGAGAGAAGGGAAGAGGGTACTTTACCACTTTTATACGCTGCACGCATCCATCACAGAAAACACAAAGCAACAAAGAGTGCTCCCAAGAGAAAAGAAAACCCCCTCGCAAGTTCTAGCGTAAGCTTAAGAATGACCATTAATGGCCTTCTGGGTTTACTGCTAATATTTACAAGTTAACAAGCGAGAAAGGGAGAAAGAAGAAGCTGAGGTGCTGAAATTGCTCTATTGAACTCTACATGTTTGTCGGTTTGTGTCTGTGAGTGTTTTATTAGAATTTGAATAACCCACCAAAGTTGAGACCTTTCTTCTTCAAAATCCGAAAATTTCACTTTCTTTTCAGTGCCCATATCTGCTTAATTTCAAAGCCTTGTTTTTAGATTTGAAACTAAACCGATATTCTAATTTCTGCTTAGAAATCTTTGTGGGTGGGGAAAAAAGGTGATATTTTGAAAAGCTGGAGTCTTTTGGGTGGTTGGTTTTGTGGGCATCATCGTTCTTTGTCTTCTGGTTAATTTTCTTAGATGAAGGCCATACCCTTACCTTTTGAGGAATTTCAAGGGAAAGGGGTGTTGAATTTCTCTTGTAAAGCTTCGGATTCATTTTCATTGCTTCTGCATCAACCACAAAAGTGGACCACCAGCAAAGAGGATTGCTATGTGGGCACTGAGCCCACCTCTGTTCTTGACGCCAGAAGAAGCCCAAGCCCTCCTACCTCCTCCTCCACAATGCCATCCTCTCTCGGTGGCAACAGCTCCGGCAAGGGCGGCTCCGGCAGTGGTGGTTCAACCAATAGCACCACAGGCGCCGCCACGACGGTCTCGGAAAACCCATCTCAGACAACAGCCTTAGACTCCGCCGCAGACAAATGTGGGCTGCGAATGGAGGACTGGGAGAGTGTGCTATCTGAGTCCCCAGGTCAAGATCAGAGCATTCTGAGATTAATCATGGGTGATATTGAAGACCCATCTGCGGGATTAAGCAAGCTTTTGCAGGGTACTGGTGGGGGTTCTCAGAATATTGATTTTCATGGAGGTTTTGGTATTGTGGATCAAGTGTTTGAGCTTGAACCCATTACCAGTGGAAGCAATATTGACTCTTCTGTGCCTGGAAATTGCCCTGGTTTCCCATTCAGTGCTGAGAACATAGACAGCACAAAGGTTGGTTCAGTTCCAGTTCAAGACCCCATTTTTTCTGCTAGCAATCCTCTATTGGTTTCTCAGCAGCAGCAAGTGATTGGGGTAGCTGATGAGAAGCCGCAAGTTATCAATCCCCAGTTTCTGTTTAACCAAAGCCAAGTTCATTTCTCAGAGAACCCATCTTTTTTTGTGCCTTTGAGTTACCCCCAACTGCAAGAGCATCGTGTTTTCTCTCAGCCTCAAGCAAAACGCCTCCTTTCTGATACAATTGGGCAGAATTACCAGGTGCCAAAGTTACCATTTTTAGATTCTGGGCAAGAGCTATTGGCTAGGCGGCAGCAACTGCAGCTTCAATCATTTCCTCATCATCTGCAACAAAGGCAATCAATGCTTATGCCGCCGGCGAAACTGCAGAAGGTGAACTCCACCGGGGACGAGTTGGCAACCCACCAGCTTCAGCTTCACCAGAGTATAGCTGATCAGCTATTCAAGATTGCTGAGCTGATCGAAGCTGGGAATCCGGTACTTGCGCAAGGGATATTGGCGCGGCTCAATCACCAGCTCTCTCCAATTGGTAAGCCTTTTCAGAGGGCTGCTTTTTACATGAAGGAAGCCTTGCAATTGCTTCTGCATTCAAACACCCACAATATATTGGCTTTCTCACCCATCGCGTTCATATTTAAGATTGGTGCTTATAAATCATTCTCTGAAATCTCACCGGTTACTCAGTTTGCAAATTTTACTTGTAATCAAGCCCTCGTTGAAGCTGTGGAAAGGTCTGGTCGAATTCACATATTTGATTTTGATATTGGGTTTGGGGTGCAATGGGCTTCTTTTATGCAAGAGCTTGCGTTGAGAAATAATGGGGTACCTTACCTTAAAGTTACTGCAGTTGTATCACCCTCCACTTGTGATGAAGTTGAGCTCAGTTTTACTAGAGAAAATCTCAAGCAATATGCTAAGGAAATCAACATGTCTTTCGAGCTCAATGTTATGAGCATTGAATCATTGAACTCTGGTTCCTGGCCCTTGCCAACTCAGTCATCTGATAGCGAGGCCATTGCTGTGAATTGGCCAATTTCTTCTTTTTCAAATCACCCATCATTGTTTCCTTTGGCGCTTCGCTTTGTGAAGCAGCTTATGCCGAAAATTGTGGTGACTTTGGATCGAAGTTGTGATCGAACTGATATACCATTTCCCCACAATCTAATTCATGCCCTTCAGTCTTACTCAGGATTGCTTGAATCACTGGACGCTGTAAATGTGAACCTAGATGTCCTCCAAAAGATTGAGAAGCATTTTGTGCAACCAGCAATTGAGAAAATGATACTGGGTCGTCACCAATCACGGGAAAAATTGCCTCCTTGGAGGAACCTGCTTCTTTCATCTGGCTTTTCTCCATCCACATTCAGCAACTTCACAGAAGCACAAGCAGAGTGTTTGGTGCAGAGAGCTCCTGTTAGGGGATTTCATGTGGAGAAGAAGCAGTCTTCTCTTGCTCTCTGCTGGCAAAGGAAGGAACTCATCTCAGTTTCAGCTTGGAGATGCTAATTGATTTTAATTTCCAAGGTGCTTCATAACTTACTACTTCAGATTTTATCTTTCTGAATCTTAATTAGCTATGGTTCTGTACTAATTGTCTATGTAATTTAGGCTTACTGATGCAATCAACACCCAAATGTTCTCTTAACTCGATGGGTTGGCATTGTACAGTTCTATTTATGTTTTACTTTCTAGTATGTCACTTTGAATGTGGGTATTAGTTATGCCTTTTCTCACTTTCATTCTCTACCATGGTATTGGTGACTGTATCTTGTACTCTTGACCACAAAGCAAATTGCTTTGGAAGAAAAGAACAATTTAGTCAAGAATGTTGAGTCCCTTTTTATCTTCATTCTTTACTAAGATTTCTTCATTACTGAAATTTGAGCTGAATATGGAATATGAAGTTTCATATGTTGGGCCAAGATCTTGTCCAAATTCATTTGTATTGGATGCATGAATTTAGTTAAAATTGATCCAAGGAATGAAAATGAGAGGAATGATAACAACGGGAATGAAAGTGAGAAAATAGCAAACAATTTTTTTCTCTTTTGTTTGGATGTCATATTAATAAGGGGAAAGAAAAGGAAAGGAAGTCGTAAAATTACATGTCAACCTATACTAAGTTTTGATTGAGATTATATTTAGAAGAATAAGTAAGTAATTTAAAATGCTTTTTTAAGCTTATGTTTTAGTTTTCTCCTCGCTGTCACCCCATTTTTGGAGTGATGGATTTGGTGAATTTTATTTTTTTCCCCTATATTTCCCTTAGCTTACCAAACAAAGTAGTATAGCTCTCATCTATACCATGCATTTTTTTTTTCAAAATCATTCCCTCTATCTTATTTTCAACCAATTCATTTTACCAAGTTGACTCAATAAATTTTTATATTAATTAAGGTATTCTTTTTGTATTGGTAGGTTTTTGAAAGAGGTTCTCCATAAAATGGTGTATATTTGATATTTTTATAAGAAATTTGACAATTGACCCAAAATAAAAGGAACTTGTATTGTATCTGGCAATGTCATGATTCCTGTCTCTGTTCAATGGATTAAGGAACCAAGATAGCAAATGTTACATATTTAACAATAACCTCACACCCAAGAACATTCTCTTAAATCATCATATACTTAATCAACTATACTAAAGTTAATAACCTGAGGAATCTGCTTATCTCATTTACGTTGACTTCTATGTGGAGGTTGGGACATGAAATCATCACAAGCTGTTGAATTTGCTCCCGTTTCTGAAGGAAATTTTGAGGTGATGACTTAACTTGCTGGTGTCTTATAAAGAAATTTTAGTTGTACCACAATATTTTCTTTGACTTCGTTTCTATGTTATGCGACATACAAATTTCAACAACATTCATCAATGCTTCAAATGGGTGGAGTTTGCACTTTTCTCTCTTGAGAATGTTTCATCATCATTGACCACTATGCTTGCTTTTGATTAATCGATTTGAGGAGTTTATTATAAGTAATTTGCAATGCAAATGGCTAGACCACGAGAGATAAGGTTGAAGAGGGAGAGAGCAAATGATTGTGAACTTTCTATGAAAGTATAGTGAAATGGGAAAGTGTTTTCAATATGCAAACTTGTATGAACTAACTTTTATCCATTGAGATTTTCTCTTCTTTCTGAGTAAAGGCAAGTGATTCAAATCATTTCAAGCAGATAAAACGATAGTTTAAGTCATATAAGAATGTATGAAATAGAGGAAGATAGTTTTCTCTATCATTTTTGGAAGGGTAATTAATGATAGTTTGGCCCTATGTTATTCTTATAAATAATGTTGAGGGGCTATGTATTGGATAAAATTTAACTATTCTTTTTTAAAGAAAAAGGTGGCATTTTCTCAACATGATTAATGATTATGACCGAAAATTAGTACTACATAATAAGGTTTAGGTTTAATGTTAAGGGAATTAAGTTAGATTTGGGTCAATTTGTTTGGTAAGTATTATTGATTGCATAGTCTTTGAGTTGAACTAGTTAACCCACAACTAAACTTGCTTTGGCTCTGTCATTTTAGATTGCTAACCCTAGGAAATTGTAATAAAATTATGGATAAGTTGATTTGAAGTCATTATCCATGTCACTGATACGTACCTTATTTATCTCATGGTGTGAAAAATAAAGAGTAGCCTGCTTAATGTTTTAATATATCATCAATTTTTTTGTCCTAACCCTTAATGTTAGAAACCCTAACGAAATCTCTAACATGGCCAAGCTTTAAAAATAAAATTTCTCAAGCTCTCTGGCAAACCCAAAACTCACTGCTTACACACCTTTTTTCTCCTATGCAGCTTCAACATACTTCTAACTGAATCAAGTTCAATATTTCTTCTTAGAATCGATTTCAAACATCACATTATCCCAATCATAAAACTTTACGACTTTGTGTTTCTTTTTATTTGTTTCAGTTGTCACAATTTTAAACTCAAAATGCTATGTCATTGCCACGTTAGAAATTCTGTTAACATGTCGTGTGGATTTAACGGTATTTGGGATGAAAAAAGAAAAAAAGCACCATAATCTTAAGAGAAAGAAATGTATTTTTGACTAAGTAGTATTGAAGTTGTTTTTAAGACTTATGAATTTTATGTTCAAATTCAGAGTCGTAATTAAAAGTATAAAAAAATATATATATTTTTAAGCTAATGATTTGTGAGTCTAACGACACTCCATTTGATCATAAAATTAGAAGATTCATATCAAATATTTTAATCTTGTTAGTATTATATACTCCTTTTTCCTGCGGCATGCTTTTGATTATATGATAATATTGACAGCGAGTAATAACAAATAAATCATTAAGGAGTAATGGATTAGACTTTTGCTAATCAAACTTGTACCTGTGCTAACAAATCTCAAAGTCATAATTATACTACTACATTACTTAAGAGTGAGCATCTTCTCACTAAATAACAACCTCTAATTATATGGAAACAATTTAGTCACTAATTACTAATCACTATACAAGTTTCCCATGTTTAGTCTAAATCAATCAATCAATCAACATATTGAAAAAAATCTAACAACACATAAGAGCATGCTGTATAAGATTATTGAGACAAGGCCAAAAAGAACATATTAATTAAGGGTTTACCCCTAGAAATGCGAGCAACACATGTTGAACTACCATTATGAAAACCTCTAATATTATATGGAGAAGAGCCCTTTACTCAATAAAGCTATCTTCAGTTTTAAAAGGCTATCTCTCACTCTTTTTTTCAAGATTCAATCCTCTTTAATTGTAAATTGACAGCATTAGAAAAATAATCATCTAACTAAAACAAAAATAAAATTATATATTCATAATAGTAATTAGTAAATAGTTAATTAAATTTCAAGCTCATGATCAACTATTAATTTATGTTTTAGTCAATTATTTCCTTGAATTAAAATGAAAATTATAATGCAAAGGAGTTATTTCACAAACCCGAACCTGAACCCAATACTCTCTGATTTGTCGGGTCGGGTCAAATCAGGAACTCCATTATTTATTATCTTGTACCTTGAAATACAAAACCAAAAAGAGTTATACTTTTGTTTCTTTCTTAATCCTCAGAAATCAAAGCTGGTTTTGGTACTTTTATTTTATGACCTAATATTAGATTACTTTATGATATACTAGCTTTGTTTCTAAAATTGGTTCTATATAGTGTATAGCATGAATAGCACTTGATTAGGGCCCAAACCTGAATTGACAAATCCACCCTTACTTTGTGCAATAAAATGACAATAATACCAACATTTCCCAAAATGACTAGACCCATTGGTCCTCAGGATCCCAGATTCAAAATCCGTACCTGAGGCTAGCAATTTCTTTTTTGCTTGACCATTTGGCTATTAAAACACATTTTTGGTAGATCACAGCCATACATTTTCCATCTCAAACAAAAAATCTCCTCCGTCCAAATCTGCCTCGATATTTTCAAAGCCCCAAAAGCTTTCATTATCTCGTGTCGTCAGATTCAGTTTCGAAATCCAGGCCAGCAGCAGTTGGTACCTAAATTACTATGATACCCCTGGTTTCACCTCATTTATCCAGAAGAAACAGTAAAAAGAGTGAGGGTAGAATTGGGACAAAAGTAATTATGAAAAACCAGTGAGCCCAGTTCACCTTTTCTCTGTCTTGTTGGTCTCTGTTAAAAGAAACTTCAGAGGAAAAAAAAGAAAAAAAGAAAAAATAACATGCAGAGCAATAGTATTACGCGCTCATTAAGAGCGTGAATCAGCTTCACTCCAACTAACACTTATTCATATATAGTAAAATATTACAAACATTAAAAAATTAATTTCATTCCATCCTTACTAATTAGTAAAACAATAGACATACTTAAAATATTTTTAAATAATTTATACAATTTTTTTCATAAAATTCCACAAATGTGTAGTTTTGTGAGAAATTAATGAAAGGTGTTTTCTTTAGTAAAACATATACCTAGACAGAAAGAATTAAACTAAATTATCATTTATTTTTCCTGAAAAATTAACAAATATAAGATAATATAATTTTATTTTTGGTACCAATATTGTCATTTATGATTTGTTTATAAGAGTATTAAAGTTAATTTTATACGCACTATATATGCGAGCGTGGGGACAGAGGAGAGTGACAGAGACCCTAGCAGGGGAGATAACTACGTCTACAGACAAAAGCCACATAAAAATTAAAAAAATTAAAAAATTAAAAAAATAAATAAACAAGAGACTAGAGAGAGAAAGAGAGGGAGGGAGAGAGAGAAAGCACTTTACTACTTTTATATGTTGCACGCATCCATAGCAGAAAACACAAGGAAGACAGAGTACTCCACAGAGACAAGAGAAAGAAAACCCATTAAAAGTTTTTACTCGGCACAAGAAGAACAAAAATGGGTTTTGAGTCAGTAAATCATAAAAAATAGAGGCATTTATAGAGGGAAAGAGAAAAAAGAGGGAGGGAAAGAAAGAAAGAGCAAAAAAAATAAAAAAGAGGCGGAACTAGAAGAAGCAGAAGAAGAAGAAGAAGAAGAATGAGGTGAGGTGTGTGTATGGTGACAATGGGTTTATTGAGCTGTGCATGCATTTGACAAGTGTCTGTGTGTCAGAATTTGGATAGCAAATCAAACTCCAGATCTCCTTCAACACCCAACATCTTGTTTTGTTTTGTTCATTCATGTCTGCTTGGTCTTCAGAGCTCTCTTGTTAGCTGAAAAAGAAAAACCTGTGTGTGGTTCCAGAGAAAAAGCTGGAAAATTTTTGGGTTTCTCTTGTTCATTTTGTTATTATTGTTGATTTAGATGAAGGCCGTGCCTCTACCCTTTGAGGAATTTCGAGGGAAGGGGGTTTTAGATTTGGGTGGTGTTCCAGATTTATTTTCTGTGCCTCAAGAGCAAGTGCTGCTGCAGCTGCAAAAGTGGAATACCCACAAAGAGCATTGCTATGTGGGCACTGAGCCCACCTCTGTTCTGGACGTTACAAGGAACCCAAGCCCTCCTACTTCCTCTTCCACACTGTCTTCTTCACACGGCAGCAGTAGCGGCGGTGCCGTCGGCAACAGCTGTGGTGGCTGTGGCTCAACCGACAGCACCACCGGCGCGGCGGCGAGAGTCTCCGACAACCACCCACATCAGCCA
The DNA here is from genome assembly GCA_003255065.1 of Cercis canadensis. Lineage (NCBI taxonomy): Eukaryota > Viridiplantae > Streptophyta > Magnoliopsida > Fabales > Fabaceae > Cercis > Cercis canadensis. The sequence continues at coordinate 413,214 of QAOA01005544.1, forward strand.
TTAGAGGTAGCACCGGAAAGATGCGGGTTGGGAATGGAGGACTGGGAAAACGTCTTGTCTGAGTCGCATGGTCAAGATCAGTCTATTCTGGGATTGATTATGGGCGACATTGAGGACCCATCTGTGGGATTGAGCAAGCTTTTGCAGACTGGCGCCGCTGCTTCTTCTCAAGATGTTGAATTCAATGGTGGCTTCACTGTCATGGATCAAAGTTCTATTCTAGACCCCATTTCCAGTGCCAATTTCGTAACCACCATTGACACTATAGCACCTGGGAATTGCTCTGATTTCCCCTTCAGAGTTGTAAATCCGAACCCGTTTCCTGCTTCAGCTACCAACAATCTCTCCCCAGTTTCGTTGTTCCACTCTCAACAACAACAACAGCAGCAGCAGCAACCCATTGAGTCTATAGACGAGAAGCCTCATGTTGTTAATCCACAGTTTTTTCTAAACCAGAATCAAGCTCAGTTTATGCAGAACCCAGCTCTGCTCATGCCTGTGACATTTGCAACGCACTTGCAAGAGCATCATCAACTTCTATCTCAGCTTCCTCCTGCGAAGCGCCTCAATTGTGGGCCTATTGGGGTTGGGGCTAACTTTCAGCTCCCAAAGCCACCGTTTTTAGATTCTGGGCAAGACTTGTTTCTGCGGCGGCAGCAGCAGCAGCAGCAGCTTCACCATCTGCAACAACAGCAACAGCAGCAACAGCAGCGACCACCCATGGTGGTAGCAGCAGCAGCAGCGGCGGCGGCGGCTCCGAAGCAGAAAATGGTGAGCCCCAACGGCGAAGACTTGGCTACCCACCAGCTTCAGCAGGCTTTAACTGAGCAGCTTTTCAAAGCCGCAGAGCTGATCGAAACCGGTAATCCGGAACTCGCGCAAGGGATATTGGCGCGGCTCAATCACCAACTTTCTCCGATTGGTAAGCCTTTTCATAGGGCTGCTTTTTATATCAAGGAGACCTTGCAATTACTTCTCCATTCGAATTCTGTAAACAATTCGAATTCCTTCTCCCCCACTGGTCTAATCTGGAAGATAGGAGCTTACAAATCATTCTCCGAAATCTCACCGCTTCTTCAGTTTGCCAATTTCACTTGTAACCAAGCTTTACTTGAAGCTGTGGAAGGCTTTGATCGCGTTCATATCATAGATTTTGATATTGGTTTTGGTGGACAATGGGCTTCTTTCATGCAAGAGTTAGCTCTCAGAAATGGTGGTGCACCTTCACTCAAAATCACTGCTTTTGTGTCTCCCTCAAACCATGACCAAATTGAGCTTAGCTTCACTGAAGAGAATTTGAAACAATATGCCAGTGAGATTAACATGTCCTTTGAGCTTGAGGTTCTAAGCCTTGAGTCTTTGAATTCAGCTTCTTGGCCTCAACCTCTTGGCGATTGCGAAGCCATTGCTGTTAACTTACCTATTGGTTCTTTTGCCAATTACCCATCATATCTCCCTCTAGTGCTTCGCTTTGTGAAGCAGCTCATGCCCAAAATTGTGGTCACTTTGGATAGGAATTGTGATCGAATTGATATGCCATTTGCGCAGCATATGATTCATGTTCTGAGTTCATATTCAGCACTGCTAGAGTCACTAGATGCTGTGAATGTTAACCCAGATGTGCTTCAAATGATTGAGAAGTTTTTTCTGCAACCAGCAATGGAGAAGCTCGTGCTGGGTCGTTATAGGCTGCAGGAAAGAGCACATCCATGGAAGGGTTTGCTTTTGACTTGTGGGTTCTCACCATTTACGTTTAGTAATTTTACAGAGTCACAAGCAGAGTGTCTGGTGCAGAGGACTCCTGGTAGAGGGTTCCATGTGGAGAAGAGGCAATCTTCACTTGTTCTATGCTGGCAGAGAAAGGAGCTCATCTCAGTTTCAACTTGGAGATGCTGAGAGCAGAGGCATTTTGCATTGCACATTAGAACTACTACTACTATTGCTACTATTGCTGCTGCTGCTACCCGATTAATTTTAAAAATTGCAAAGGTGCTTCATAATTAACTTACTGCTGCTTCTGTTGATCTTTTTCAATTTTCCTTGCTATCATGGTTCAATGCTAATTGTCTGTGTTTTAGGCCTTATTATTTCCAATGAAGGAAGTAAGCATCTTAATTAGCAACTGAATGGCAATTTGTGACCTCTCTTTATATTTTAGTATCTTCATTTGGATATGGGCATTCCATTTATGCATTTTGTCCCACTCCCATTCTATAAATTGGTGGATTTTTCTTGTATACTTGACAAGAAAGCAACAAAATTAACCTTGTAAAGTGCAGGCCTTTCTTGATCCTTTACAAGTCTCAGATACAATTTTTGTAAGCTAAGCTAAATTTGTCATATATATATATAGTTAGAGATACTAATAGACCCACTTGAACAATATTCACTATGGAATTCCAATTTCTTCAACCATACCTAATTGTTTGCAAAATAATGCATAATTCAGATACAGCTCTTGATTGCAACTATCATAGCTCATACCCTCCTACTTTGCCTATGCTTCTTGGCCTCTTGCTAGCTGCTTCCTGCAAATACTATGATATGCATACTATACTCTCTAAATCTCCTTTTATAATTGTCACTGGTCAATGTGCAAATCCCATCGTATTGCAATTAGCTCTAGTCTCTAGATACTAGGAGTCTAGTAGGAAACAGGGTTTGGTTGGAATATACTAATATACTAAATCTAATTGAATTTGAATCTGCACCCAAAAATTTCTAGTTCATGAATTATGACTATTGAGATAGATACCCATATATATATATATATATATATATATATTCCTCATTTACCCTTTTTGAATCATTTGCTGTTATGGGTTAAAAGATTTTGAAGGATTTGAGTATTAGCCTAAATTCTCTCTAACAAGTTGATTCATAGAATTTAGGCTATATATTTATTTGTGCTAACTGCTAAGCTCACAAGAATGGGTTTAATAGATTACTAGATTTACAATGCTTTTGTCACTGAACATTGGTTGAATATTTTAGAGAGTTTGTACCATCTTATTTGGGCATGCCAACGCTTGCATTATTATAGTAATACACTGAACAAGAAATTGTTTGGCTAATTATTTTTAATGCACCCGTAATGAAATCACATGGGTCTAGTATGAGTGGAGCCCACTCACGGTTAGTTTAATCTCTTCTCTTTCTATCACCTTGGAACCCTTTCATTTAACTACGCTTTTATCAAACAGAATNTTGGGCATGCCAACGCTTGCATTATTATAGTAATACACTGAACTATAAATTGTTTGGCTAATTATTTTTAATGCACCCGTAATGAAATCACATGGGTCTAGTATGAGTGGAGCCCACTCACGGTTAGTTTAATCTCTTCTCTTTCTATCACCTTGGAACCCTTTCATTTAACTACGCTTTTATCAAACAGAATCATATTATTTAATGATTGAGGCCACGTTGCATGAGAGAGATGTTGCCTCTCATTGTGATTATAATTATGCTTTTTTTTTTTTTTTAAATTTAAAAAGAATGCCAAACACGTCAGCTCCAAGGACAATCAGCCACTCTCCTAACCCAGCAACAGATTGCGCGATATTTTTTAATTATATAATTAGTTTTTAATACATGATCTAAGCAAGATAACTGTATTTGTTATGCTGCATTCATCACTTTTATTAAGCAGGTTGCTAATATTTTAAATATTTTTTTTGGTTTTAGCGGTTGCTAATATTTTAATTAAGAGTAAACAAATGGGTTAGGAATACTCATTTGTTAGCAAAGCATGCCAGTGGTTCTGTGAGGGCACCTCTGTCCCACAAGGAAAATAAAAAATGGAGGACCACCCTTCAACCTTGGGCAAGTCATAAGTATAATAATTAAAAAAGGGGAAAGGAGGTGGTGGGTTCCTTTATCATTTTGTTTCTTTCTTTCTTTCTTTCTTTTTATTTTTTGGGAAAAATGGCTAGATAATTATAAGGGTTAAGTACATAGATAATACATATTTAGAACTCAGCACAAAGGCAGAGCATGCTTACTATGGTCACCATCTTAATGTTTGATTGGCATTTCTAAATCTAAAAGCAAGCAAAGTGATTAAGTGTGACTGGTTAAATAGTGTTTTTAACTCCAATCAAATATTACTTAATTTCTTAATAATATTTGAAAATGAGTTAGTAATAACGATCAATCACTAGGTGTGGGTCAGTTTCATGTGGGACCATCTTGAAATAATGGTGGATAAGGCATGTTGAAACCTAAGCGGAGATTATATTATGAGATGAAGAGTATTTAAGAATCGAGAGTTGAAATTAAAATTTTAATTTCACGAAACAATTTCATAGAATTGTAATGCAATTGGTTATACTATTCTCTGATTTTGAACCAAGAGTTTAAGAATTGTAATTTTAAGGTTACAATGTTATCTTATATTTGTAAGACCTCTCTCTACTTTATATGATGTTTTTAAACTTCAAAGCTCTCCTCACCAATGCCCCACTAACATTATTCTTCTCTCTCTAGCTTCTCTCCTCTGAATTACTCAAGATAATTATATAATCGCAGTTAGTAAAATGCATATATGTTTTCCTATCTAATTCTATTTCTTCACGTTTATTCTTTTTGTAATGTAAACCCATCAATTCCAATTTTTATAGAATTAGAATTAGAATTAAAGTTTCATGTAAAGCATCCCCTCACAAAACTATCTTGGTTTGGCTTCTAATACCATGTAAAAGAATCAATCAACCTAAAAGTTAATGTTGTTAGGTGATAATTAAAGGGTAGTTTTTAATATATTTTTTAAACCAATNTAAAGGGTAGTTTTTAATATACTTTTTAAACCAATTCAATCATTAGAGTTTTGAAAAAATAGTTCCTTTATGTTAAGAGATTGATGGTTTAGTACTATAGAAAAAAAAAATTAATCATTTTCAATTTTTATTCATGTAATAAACATTTAGTTGTTCATTAACAGATGATCTAAGAGTTGAATATCATAAAATTTAAATTTAAAATTTTCAAATTTAAACATTATTAGAAAAAAAAAAGAGATAAAAAGCTGATAAATTATATTTGGTTTTCTGTTCTGGCACATGGAGCCATAGAGATTTAAAAATCTCTTATAAATTATCCAAATGCTTTTATGGAAAAAGATATATAATTTATAAAAAATAGTTAATAATATTTTCGCATTGGTATACATTGTTTCATAAGATATATCATAGAAATTTAAACATTATTAGGAAAAAAAAAAAAGAGATAAGAAAGCTGATAAATTATATTTGGTTTTCTGTTTTGGTACATGGAGCCATAGAGATTTAAAAATCTCTTATAAATTATCCAAATGCTTTTATGAAAAAATATATATAATTTATAAAAAAAATAGTTAATCATATTTTTGCATTGGTATACATTGTTTCATAAGATATATCATAGAAATTATTAAATATGATCCAATAATAAAAGATTCAAATAATTTACGGAAAAGTGTCAAGTTATTTTTTATGTGTTATCATATATAAAACATATCAACCCAAGGATTGTGGCTTAGTTGGCAGAGCAGACTGAGTATGTGGGAAGAGCCAAAAGTTCGATCCCTACAAAAACACATTTTTGGGGAGGGGTGAATATTTTTAACTGTGATTAAGCCCTGAACAGGATTAGTCCCATCCCAGTAATAGAATGGGGATACTGGTTTCATACAAAAAAAAAAAAATATAAAACATATCATAATGAATCCCCTATTGACATTGTGACTTTTCATGATACAGCTCCATAGTATAGTATTTGTACGTGAAGAAAGTGAAAGTGGATTAGGTTCATTGAACATGACAATATTTTATAAACGAAGGAACAAAAAGGAGACCTAGTTTAATTCCTTAGGCCCTTTTCAGTTTTCATGGCTCAATAATTAAACTTCACTTTTGCACTCCAAATTCCATAAACAGAAACTAGTTAGGAGTAGGAGAATAATAAATGGTTTAATTATATGAGTAGTGTGAATGCGCATTAGGTATACAAACGACACGCGTCAGCTGTCAAATCTGCAAGGCTGCTGAGATAATAAGGGTCAAGTATATGATAGGTAACGATGTATTTTGATAATCTTCAATTAGAAGTTAATCTTTGAATTATTGAGCCCTTTATCATATCTGATTAGGAATTAAGTGGAATTTGAAGTGTAAATTCCGAACAAAACAAAATATATACTTGAACGTGTAAAGTAAAATTAATCCATCCATTATTAAATTGTCATTATGGATAAGTTTCATATTGAAGATCGAATCCCATTGTTTTCGTTTAATTTAAGGATCAAATTACATTTCAATTCTGATGGATCGAAAGGGATGGTTAAAGAAAAACAAGTTAATTACACTTACATTCCTTTCCTTGTGATCTAAGTTGTTTGTAGACTGGTCCCACTATTCTCTTTTCTAACTAAAAGAAAAACAAGTTTGAATTTTCAAGTATTTGATGGTCCAAAAAAAAAAAACATTTTTTTCATTAATAATATGAACATCAGCATAGAAAAGAGGATAAAATCATTATCTGAAACAGGGGAAATTATAAATTTGATTTTTACGTTTGTATTCTAATTGTCAACTTAATTCATGAATTTTAGAAGAAACAAGGAAACTTGTCTGGGTGTTGTCGCTAAATTTGTGCTTGAACACAATATATATTATACGGGGATTCTATAATATTACGTAAGTATGTCATACTACACTCACGTGGCAAGCATATATAATTTTCATATTTTATTATATATAAAATATAATTTATTTAATTTTTTGAACAAACTTAAAAATAGTTAATTTGTACACATGTCATTCATTTATTGGCTATTTCTATGTAGTATGACATACTACATAAATACTAAAAGTATCTAAAAAACCTCCTATATTATATAATTCTCCAATTGTTGGCTTCCACTATTCGGTGCATACATTAGCATTTAATTTTGACCGTTTATTTTTAACGGTCAAGATTAATTGCTTTTTACATTAACAATTCTCATATTGTCACATTAGAGAAATATCACATATTTCATTGTTATGGTAGAATCACCCTTTTAAATATGTTGATAACATAATAAAGGTTCAATTTTAGTTGAAATCATTTAACTACCCTTGGGTCAATTTTTGTGTACTGAAATTAAGTTCTTTTTCAAACAATCTTAAGAGTATACTCTCACATCGACCTAATTCATTAGAAAAAAAATTCCATAAATTTCGGCCCCAAAATTCGAGTAAATTCAATGAATGAACCTAATTGAACTTTGAGTAAGGTTTTGAAGATTGCTAAGGGATAGGTCAAATTCAAAGCCATTTTGTACCATATGAAATGAAAAACATGTTATCAAATCTACTATGGGTAGAGAAGTACAAATTCCCTCATCACAACTAATACAAGATAATTGGAGGACTGAATTAAAAAGAAAATAGTTGAAGCTGAAGAGATTAAATTGATAAATTTGACCAAAAAAAAAATAAAAAATCAAAAGTTGGACTTTGAATATGTAATTTTCCCAAAATTATATGACACTCATTTTTTTTTTTGGGTGAACTCATTAATTGATTTTATGATATGAAAAAATAATTTTTCTTATTTTTTTAGAAAAAAGTTTTATTAATGTTCCGGGTCAAAATCAGTATCATGATACTTAATAGCAGCCCTTAAATATGAATCTAATGATTGTTTGTTGAGTCAATGTCGTCAGTTGATTTGTATACCTTACTCGTCTACTATGAGTACATCTTGCCATTAATTATGTTATATATATATATGAATAATATAGAGACTCAAACTCACAAACTACTAAAACTTGTCACTATTAAACCATATATAATAGTTTAATTGTGCGACCTTTAAAATTAAAAAAAAAATAAAAAACTTCTCTCACGAGATAATCTAATAATCCATTTATTTATTATTTTTACGTAAATAAATGTAATCCATTTATTTCACCGAAGAGAGAAATAGTAAAGAAGGTGCAGTAGTTTAGTGGGGTTGGTATTGGTAATGACGGCTAGCTAGGCAAGAAACAATGGGTGGTGGCTCTAGTGTCCAAGGTTGGTGATTTAGAAAAATTATCACGTGAGTCACATGTCATGAAGTTGATATGGCATTGTCACTAAGCTTTCGTATGCCATGCAAGTAAGTTCTAAAAAGATTTATCATGTTTGCAGACATGACATGAAGTTGAGATGGCATTGTCACTAGTTTTAAAAGAACAAATTCTGTTTGTAGAGAGGCAGCTTCTCTATACAAACCCTGGTTAGTGGTTAGCCAAGTTTTGAAACATTTCAATAGCAAGAAAAAGTTACTTGCATAATTGAAACTTTGGAGTATTATCTATAAACATATATAATAAATTAAGTTGAAGGAAAATTCTATGAGCTTTCGCATGCCATAGGTTTTCAAAAGATTTATCATCAACAGTCACGATATGGATCCAATCGCAAATTATTGATAAGAGTATTGTTATTTAGTATGATGATTTTGTGTCGGTAGATTGAGGAGTATAGTTAGTGTGTTAGGAGAGTGGGGTACCACAGGTTTAACTTTGGAAACATGAGGTAACTAATTAAACCTTAAGACTGAGAAGTCTCTTCTTCAAAGGAAAAATTCCATTATATTATTATAATATTTGAGATAATATTAGAAAATGTAGAAGAAAGAATATCAACAGCTTACTTTCATTATATTATAATAATATGATTTCTTACTATGTTATTAGAGATTAAGCAGTCAGTAGTCATAGGTTTGATCCTTGGTATGCAACTCTCTTTATGCCTTTAAAATATGAAATGGTGTGAGAGCTTTCTTATCCACCTTTTAAACCTAAAGGATATTTACATGAAGGAAGGGATGCATGCATTAGATATAAAGTTACCTTATTATCATATAATAACTTCCATTAGTCTTGACTGTTAATTATTCCATTATGCAATTAGTCATTGCTACTTTTTAAGATTTATTTTTATTTATTTTTTCTTACAAAGGAGTATAAAGTGTTGAAGAATGGTAAAAGGAATAACACGTAGGAAGATTAAAACCTCTATTATCAAATGCCTTAATTTTTAATTATCATAGAAAAAAATGTCATTAAACTCATATATATATCATTCTTATTTTTCTCTTTTAGGGTACTTAAGCTTATTCCTTGAGTCGTAATAATTAGAGTATTAGAGCAATCACGAAAATAAGAGATGTCTTGGTATGAGAGAGGCATTTGAGTGAGATAAATTGTTAGTAACCCAAAATTGGATTATCTCTTTTTGGCCACAAAAATTGGATTGGTGTTATACCATCTATGCCACTTGCGACCATCATCGCCATTATACCACTATCGCTAAACTTCATTATTGTTGTCGTTTCTCTATCATAAACTTTACTATGGTTCTTATTTTTCCATCATTACAACTATTTCATGCTACCATTTTGTTTGATATTCACTTAATTAATCACTTCTTTTCATTCCCACCATCAGCTCTTTAATAATGATTTTTTTTTTTGTTTTTGTTTTTGGGTGAGCATTAATGACTTCACTATATGTTGTTAATCTACAATTTTTTACATTTTATCAATACTCAACTCTCTAGAGCCCCAACCAGTGGCGAATCTTGAACTAAAATATTGGAGGGGGTAAAGGGAGATCATTTTTTTTTTTTGCAAGAGCTATATTAAGGTTTTTAAAAAATTATGGGAGATTATATTAATTTTTTAAAATAATTTACATAAAAAACATTTTTTTGGGGAGGCAATAACCCCCTTTGTCTAAATTAAGATCCGTCCTTGGCCATAACCATCTTACCAATGGCCTATTTTTTGTGGTTTTTCCATGTCAATTTGTGTGTGTATGTTTTTATTTTTTTTGCCTGATTGGTCCATGGAGCAATTTGTTACAAATAAATAATTTTGTAACTCAATCTAGGTCTCATTTCTTCGGATATTTAAAAATCTATTTTTCATATAAAATTATGTTATTTGTGTTATAAAATAATCTTATTAGAAAATCAACTTTTAATATTATATAAAATGATAAAATTTTCAACTCTAAACTTCTTAAGAACTATTTAAATTTATCATCATTAATTATACTGAAGCACTTTATAAAATTCACTATGAAACTTTTATCTTATTTTAATAATTTAAACCAACAAAAGTTTGACTTTCTCTCCTTGATTATTTGCATGCATTAAGGGGACTTAATAAAAGACTTAAAATAATGTTACACCAGCAATTCCTCATTAATATTCTCCCTCCTAGTTTAATTTCCACTTTATATTTTAACTATATCTACTTAATATTTTTTAAATTTGATTTTGATAAAAAAATATGGGTTATGTGTGATGAGAGTGATATCATTATTAAAAAAAGAGAAAATTATAATACACAATTTAAAAGTTATGTATTGGTATAATAAACTCTATAAATTTTTAGATATGACGACTTAAAAATTTTAATTTTTTAAGCTTGCTCAATTCAAAAATCATAAACTTTACCATACAACTTTATTAATATGTATTATAGTCTCCCCTTGACAAAATGTAAAGCCAAAATCTTGGTTTCTAAATTCCAAGTGAGAAGGGTAATGTTAGGCTGTATTACGCGCAGGGAGAAAAACCTGTGCTAACATTTCAAGGATGGTCCACGTGGCAGGCATGCAACACAAAAGGTGGTCTCCCTCCATTTACATGGTTCCAATCAAAAAAGTTCATTTGAAGGGTCCCACCAAAACACCCAACTCAATACGATGGTGACTGATTGTCTCATGTGCTGCATTTGTTGGGGACAGTGGGAATGCGACAGCGACCCATGATTTATCCTCCACATTACCCCACCCAAGCCAACTTGCCTGGGTCCTATTACCCCATGAATGGTCACCATCCTAGGCTGTGCCACGTGTATGGCTGTTGTACACCTCGACTATGACAACGCAGGTACACCAGATAAAACTCCAAAGATCTACGAACCAGAAATCCAGCAGTTCCCCAAGTCGTGGGCCCACCATGATAGAGCAGAACATGTCCCTCCCCATCAGATCAGATCAGATCAGATCAAATTGCACCTCTCTTGTACCTCAGACGTGGCATCTTGGCCGTTGGATTATTTCCTTATCGGAGTACTGACCATCGGATTTCATGTTAAAGTTGAGGGACGGCCAAAAAGGATGATTGAATGATTTGGTTGGGTTTGATTGTCCCCTTCTTCCATAATATATCATTGTTTTCCCAAACTTGTTTCTTTGGCCATTTCTTTCGAAGGGGACTATTATCCTATTCTCATTTTTTATTTATTTATTTATGGTTATTTATGTTATTTTTAGTACATATTTTAACTTATGCTATGTTACATTAATAAAGTTAGAAAAATTTGAGTTTCATTAGATTTATTTAACAATTTTTATATGGCTCAGATATGGATCTAATAAAAAAATTTAGATTATATTAATTATACTATGACATGCATTGAGTGAAAATAATGTGTAAAATAAACTGATATCACATAACTCACTATCAAGGTGTTGTAGCTAGGTTTAGAACTGCCAACTTTTAAATATGGTGATCTTTCAAAGTTTCATCATAATAAGCATGGGTTATTGAAAAGTATAGAAATTACAGTAAATATGGGTTGTGGGATCTAATATATATATATATATAGTTAGAAGATTAGCATTAAAAATGTGCAAAATTAGGAACAAACTAAAGCAACATTAACAACTGTTGCAACTTGCAACAGCATATATATGCCGAGATATGGGATACATGGATCTTCCATTTCTATTAACCTAATAATCTATCTCAATTCTCAAAGTATAAGATATTGGTTACATTGACCAGCAACCATTAAGCAACTTCTAAAAAAATTTAGAATGGCAATTTATTCAAAATAAAACTCTAAAACCAGGTCTTTCAGTCTTCTAGTATATGCACATATATATCAAATCCTATTATTTTTTAAAAATTTTACATAAACAGAGAGCCTATATCAGATCACATTAAACTTGAGTTCTAAAGATCAAACATTTTTAAAGTGCTAGTCGCTAAGAATCAATAAAAGCTCACGGAATCTGTTCAGCAAGTTGTCAACAGCAATAGTATATGTCTAATTCTCAGTTATAAACATTAGGTTAAAATGCAAAGGCATTAAGTGTACGTCACATAAGCTTTTTAGTAGGTGATGATAAATATAACGAAAACTAAAATGTTACTCATACACTTCAATTGTGAGGTAGCCAAAAGTTTGAGTGAGTTATGATATAATTAATAAATGTGGTATATATGAAATGATATAGAAATGAGTTGTCTAAGTAACATAACTCATGTTGCATTGAAACACAAAAATTAATTCACTGTAAAAAGCATTATCTTATTGTTCTTCAATTCAGTTTACATTTTTTTTCTCCAATAAGCCTAATTGCCTACTTTTCTTATTCAATTTTTTTTTTTTTTTTTTTTTTTTTTTTTTTTTTNTTTTAACTTTAGTTGGAAGAGTTGCACAAGTACACCATTGACAAGATTGCGAATCTGGGAAAGAGATTTTCTTTCTCTTGATCTTCATGCATATCGATTTTCTTTCTTAATTTCTCTCGTAGTGATGCACAAAACTTTAAATGGATTTGTTTTCTGATGTTTAGAGATTCCAATTTCTAATATTGGGAAAGATCTAAGGGGAAATGTTAAAAAGATTAAAAGGATTGGAGCCTTTTGGCTTTTGGCATGGTGGATGCAAATTGCTTCCCACGATTGCTCTCTTGTCTCAAAATGGAAACAAATGATCATAGTGCTATCGCTAATTCGTGCCTCACTAAAGCATGCGCATAACTCAAGGCATGAAGAGCATATTCACTAGCATGCACTTGTTTATAAATTTTATTACTGTATTGCTATTCCACATGTCATGAATCACTCATCAACTTATTAGTATCTATCATTCTTGGATGAAGGCCTGATATAAAGTTGCATACTTTGATTATTATGTTGAACTCCATTATAATTAATTTAAGGGCACAAACTAGTTAATTAAACCAAACCCATTTTTTAATTGGGTAATAGCTTGTAGTTAAAATCCATTAATGCAGTTATGTTCTCTGTACTGCTTTGGGTTGGTAATGGTGTGTATACATCAACTTAATTAGTCCTTTCTCTCTTTTTTCTTGGTGAAGTACGTCAACTTATTCTGTGTGATTGACATGTCCATGTTTACCTTATTTTGGTATCAGTGTGCAGAATGATTCTGTAGCTTGGATGCCTACACTTAAAATGCCTAACATCATGTAAATATAACATGCTCGAGAATCTAATATCTCCATATTTTTGAATATATATATATATATATATTTTGAATTATTTTCAATTGTCATACGAAACTTGAGATCTAAAATTCTTTTTTCTTTTTTGAGCTGTAAGCTATGAGATTAAGCATTAATAGAATCAAAGAGAATTAAATCTGAAATAATATCAGGAGCTTCCTCAATTCTAACTGAGCCACGTCCCTTAATAATTTTCTAATTGCTAGTGCACCTCATGATCAAGATGATAGGCACTACGCGAAGTAGGGTAAACTGCCACAAAACCCTAGTAGAGCCAAGGCTAAGAGGAGGGCTGGGTTGTTGTAGAACACTAGAATATCTCATATATCACAGCTGTAAAAATACCAGTGTGCTAAACAGTGCTAAATTGTTCTCATATTTGGGTTGAAATTGTTATTCTGACTTGACCAGTCGTTTATGTAGGTCAAAGGTTGAATTGATTTAAATTTGTGTGTCCGTCTCTTCAATCTGTTTTTCATTTCACTTGATTACTTTCACCATTGTTTCTTTTGTTTACGCTAAGGCATATGGACTTAATTTGAGCGCACGTTCTTAATATATATATATATATATATATATTAATAATCATGAAAAGATAACTTAGAAGCCCTGTTATATGTATTATAACCTGATGCTTAGTAGGCTCAAATGAATTCAACTTCGCAAACTTCAAGGCATAGACATGGGTTAGTAATAAAAGTTTTTGGTGATATTGATAGGGATTTTTGAGTTTGAATCTCTGTATTGTCATGTTATATATATATATATATATATATATATATATATATATAAAAGCAGCTAAGGAGCTATTGCACCAAGTGAACTGTCTCTATCTTGGATGGTAGGTTTATTTTGATAATCCAATGAGTTTTAAAAAATTGGTTTAGAGATATAAACCATAAACATCTTTGTCAATATAGATACTTTCTTCCTACTAAAAATTTTGGAACCTAATGGTAGTCAGGAAAAGGTGTACTATTGAAGTTCCATTGTCCAATGCTTCATACATATTGGACACTTGTTAGACATAAACTTAGAATGCATACAAAGGTAACAATTTGTGTTACGTCATTTAATGGCTTGTCATAACTTTAAGCTTGATTTTACCAAAATGTGCATTGGACGAACCCCAAATCCTCACTTTGTCATTGTCATCAAACGGATGGAAAACCCAAAAGTTGCTTTTCAAGTTATGCACCAAGCCATAACGTAGTCAACTACAAGATTGTCTACATAATTTTGATGATTGTGGAAGATTTATGCATACACATAAGAAATTCTCCAAGAACTATGATTGAAGAAGCAAGGAATATGGTCTAGGAACAAACGGAATTTCCCTCCTCTAATGTCATTTTCAGTTCAGTAATGTGTGTGTACTTTGAAAGAGATGGGGCACTTGCCCTCCATAAATTTGGACCAACCCCACATTATGAATGTTTTGGCCTTGGGTAGCTTTCGTTAAGCAATAAATCTATGGACCATGTCCAACGTTATCTTGACCAATATCAATTACCAAGTGAGAGACACAAATATAGAGCCCTAAATTTGGGAGGATATGATATAATACAAGACGACCTTAATGTAAATGTTAACATCTCAAACCGCGTGGTCTTTTAGGTATACCTTTTGGTCTTTAAAGTGGCCAAATTGGGAGGAGAAAGGGAAAGAACATAATAAAATGAAAGAAAAAGAGGTGTTCCTTTTATCATTTTCCAATAACCAATTTCAATGGCCTCATGGACAGACCTGCCATTGTTGCCTTTAGTCACCTCACTTATTGAAAGCAGATTCTCTTGTACATAGAGAGGGGCAACTGTCAAAGGCATCTTCTAGATATGGAAGTCCATAAAAGTGGCACTGTTTTGTTTTTGTTTTGCAAGTGCTACAAAATTGCTCTCGCTTGGAAAGTATAATGATAAACACCTTTTTATTAAGGAAATGTGGTAAGCACTTTTGTCTGGAAGAAGCCTCCTCCTAGGAGTGAGGGATTCAGTTATTATTAAGAACAAAGATATGATATAATGACTCAAAGACACTTGGCAGCTTTTTCTCCTCTCCAAAGTTGCAACACTTTGTCAGCAAAAAAAAAAAATTAGAGAAGAGAGAGAGAGAGAGTGGTGGCACCAAATAAAGCCTTGTTGAACAGCCATTTTCAGCCCCCATTAAAAGCCACAACCATAGTCTACATTCATATATCTTCCAGATGTAACAAAAAGTAAAGAAAAGCATATGGGACCCAAACAAATTGCAAGCTTGAAGAAAATATTTATCCTAATGAGAAATTTTATGAGCAAAACTCATTTAATTATCCTCTCTTTTCAACTTAGTTATTAGCTCAAACTGCTTCTGAGTTACTAAATTAAATTATCTTACTCAATATACCAGGGATCATTGATTTGCAAGAATCATATTCTAGTCTTTAATAAATTAGAATAGTTTGTCAAGGATTTCTTATTTGATAAATCACCTGTAACAACCAGAAACTAATCGTAGTTTCAGCAATCAGTTCATTCACTTGTAAATACCAGAAGCTAGATAGCACTGTCTTGAAGTGAATCTCCTGAGTATGACCTATACCTTAGTAAGGAAGCAATCTCTAGAAGTCTGTTTTATAAGCTCAAGGGAATATGTTTTTTGCTAACTGATGAAAAGAATATGTATACATGTATTTAATCGTGCAGATCAATCAAATGAAATATGCTAAATTTGAGACTTAACAAGCAATTGAGCTATCGAGATGTGACTCATCAAGGGTTGTAAATCAAATTCTTGTCTTTATAATTGTATACAATTACGCAAGTAGTTTTATATAGATCCGAGTAGCTCCACTCAAACTTTTTCCTTATTAAAGTTAGATATACCTATCTAAATGATTATTATTCAGATTTTTTTTTTTTTTTTAACTTTCTCTTTGATCTGGAAGATATATGTTTAGTAATTAATTAGATTTAAATTTTGAAAAATATGGTTTAAACACTAGGCAAATAGAACTCAAGAGCTAAAGCCATAAAACATGTGGGCATCCAAGGCAAATAGAATAGGAAAAGTAATAAAAAGAAAAGCCAAAAGGTTGGTGTGAGGTGGAAACGGGTGGGGGGGAGCCTAAGTTGAGAGATACATGGGTGTGCGTGAGCTAAAAAAGTTAGGGTTTTGTCATCAGACAATCTTTTACCTCTCTATCTTTCGTTCCCAACTTTTATAGATGCTTGCCCACCACATCTCCTCCAACTATTTATTTTTTCAAGTTTCCTTCAATATTTTTGTTTCTTCTCTCTCTCTCTCTCTCTTTGCCCCTCTTGTTTTTTCTTAGTCAGCTTAGAAACAACGCATTCTTCGCATCCCACACATTTCATATTATCCCAAAACACAAAAAGTAAGCACTCATATGATTGTCAAACGCCACTTATGGTAGGCCCTCCAATAACAAAAACAAATGCTTTCTAATTGGTCTCCCCCTCTCTTCATGTACAAGCTCTCTATCTCTCTCTTAGATACATACATAATGGGTGGAGTTTTGGCTCCACATTACTTTGCATGAAAATGAGATGGCTAGCCTCCAATGCAGGATTTCGCTTCTTTTTATCCCATCTTCTTCTATTATCCTCAACCTTTTTATTTTTATTTTTGATAATGTGGAAAATCTCATATCTAGCTAGCTAGGTCAACCCACCTTCCACTTCTCATGTCTTTTTCATTCATCTTTGTCCTCAATGTTTTTCCTCCTCATAATATCAAGGTTGGGTTGCTTATTCATGGTTCTAAACTTGTTTCCTTCCTTGGTCAATGGCCTCATAATTAATGAACTAATGTCTTCTTCCATATTAAGATTTTCATACAAACTACACTATTTATATTCCACTCTTTCATTGCTTTCTTTCCTTATTCTTAATATTTTTAAGGTGCAAATAAATTATCTCAAATTAACACCAATAATTTTTCACCCTAATACTAGTTTATGTAGTTAATTATATATTTTCTAAAATTAAAATGCCCACATTTATCAATTAAATTTGGATATTTACTAACTAATTAAGCTGCAGGCCAAAGTGTATTAGTTGTATAGATCAAGCTAAAGATATTTATATTTTAATTTCTTTTCTCCTTATAAGAAAAATATATAAAAATCAAAATGTCTACACTGCACTCAGAGATCCCAACAGGACAACACATTGCACAAATAGAATGTCATATGCATTGATTTGTCCTTATACATATATATATTTTATTCTATACAATGAAGAAGTAGAAACAACGTCGAACCAAAAAAAAATCCCTAAAAGTTAAGGGTATGCAACCCCACTTTCCGCCAAATTGTTTCTACGTATCTTTATTCTATAGTCAATAATTGGTGACAACTTGTGTTAAGCTCTTTTGGTTATAAGATATAGGAGATGACTTTCTTGTTTAGATTGTAGTCCACACAGCACAAAGTTGACAATGTCCATGAGATGAGGCCAACCCAAATTGCAAGTTTTCTTTGGGTTCTTTTTTTTTTTTAAGGGCCTCATTGTCCTCATAGTGGACCTTTACTGTCTGTCTCTGAAATAAGGTTGACATGTTTGAATCAAAATCATTTTAAATTGATAGTGATTTTATAAATAGTTTTTAGGTCAAATATGGTGAGGATGTGAGATAAAATTAACATTGCAATCAATTGGGTACACAAAAAATTAGGGGTCAAAACTTTATTAAAGGGTTTAATTATTGGTTGATTTTATTAATGTGATGGACCTAAGTGTCGTCCAAATTGGAGTCATTATCATAACCACCAAAATTATGAAGGGAAGGTAGGGTCACTATTGATAATTACAAATGGTAAAAGTGTGAAAACTCTACTGCACACGTTTACATTCATTCAATTGCCATATATATGCTGGTACAACTTTTGTCGGATAGATGATGGACTAACTAAATTAGATGTCAAGTAAAGATAATTACAATGTTAATTTGGAAATGGAATTAATGAAGCTTTGCTACCTTTGAGCTTATAGAGAGAAGGTTAAAATCAAAATTTAAATAAAACCACTATTTTTCTTGGCCAAGTTAGTAGAGTGTTACTCTTGACATTTGCAATGGCAGTTAGGGTGTCTCTATTAGAATGATACTTAAAAAGTTATAAGATCATATTATGAAATAAATAATTTGAGATCCAATATTAAAGACACGTTTATAATAATATGAATTCTTTTTTGGCTACAAGTAATAATCATAGGCTTGACTAAACGATTGGGTAGATAGATGATGTAATAAACAGAGGTTGGGGAAGAAAATGCTGCTGTCCATAAAGTTAACCAAAAACAAAAGACGATTCAATGCATTAAATTAATATCTGATTTTAATTAAATGGATTAAAGCAAGGTTGGCACTTGGCATCATTAATTATTTCTAGTAGGCTCTATGCATGGTAATGGAGAATGAATTTACACATAAAGGACAGCCCATTAACGGAAAAACAAAACTATTCTCTGTTTCCCTCTTTTCTTCACTGAAAAAGAGAACCTACTGCCTCTCGCCCACAAATCAAGCATAAAGGGGGGCATATTAAAGATTTTGCTTATCAAACACTTCTATAATTAACATCTTTCGAGTTTTATTTAATGCCTTCCCATGAAAAGGTAGCAAAAACAGAGACAACCATACTTAAAGCAAAGGGCCAAGGAGACTGCACCTTTTAATATAAAGAAAATATGACAGTCAATTTGCAAAGAATGAATTTTATATAAACTTGCATTGGAAAGAAATTAATATATGATTCAGGAAAAGTAGCATTGGGCTAAAAATTAATGACAGCAGCCAGAGTCAACTGTGGCCTTCGCCTCTTAATGCCTATTGTGGCTATTTACAAGTCACAATTAATGCTAATGCTGAACCAATTGATCCCTCCTAGCCCTCATAACTGTGATTCATGTAAACTAATTTTTTTTTAAAAAAAAAACGAAAAGAAGTGCAGTGAGCTCTAACTCAGCTTGGATGACAAGGAAAGAAACCTGGTGACTGTTCTGAAGATCATCACAAAGAATATGTTTCTTCCATGCAACATGCTGGTCCAAATTGAAGTAAACTCTTGCATTGTCTTCTGGCCCAGTGGAAATTATCCAAGTGTTTTCTCAACAAGTTCAAATCAATACTGACCATGATTTCATGTTATACTCCATAGAGCGGTAGAAAGGTTTTGACAAAATTGTATGCAAGTGCACCTGTGAATACATAACTGTCCACTCTGTCTAGTATCCCACCTGCATGAAATGAAAATAAACACTAAGGAGAAGCAATAGTCTTTTTTACCATTAGAAATTGATGCTTCATAAGTCCTTTCAGTATTCAGAAGACGAACATATTGTGAAGGGTTAATTGAGAGAAAGTTTATATCTTTGAACGTTATTCATGTCTGTCATATTACTATACCAACAAAAGATGCCACCTCGTATTTTGGTTCTTTGAAATATGGTTGGTAATGAGGAGTGAAATTGAAAGAGATAAAATGGAGATAATGAAATTTGAAAGGAATGAATATAGTTCCGCTCTCATCCTAGACTGCTTGTTAGGAGTGGTTCAAAAAAGGAAAAGCTGAACATTGATTATATCCTCTTTTCTTGGAAGCAGAGAAAACAGTGAATAGATAAAATTCTTTGTTGACACAATTAGCACTTCATCATCAAACTTAACATGAAGAGTGAACTAGTAAAACTATAAATTCATTTTGTTTGAGCTATTAATACAAATTCTCAGTCCATTTTCACCTCCATAATAATCTCATTTTGAAGGAAAGGAAATTGTTAAGGATAAAAGTGACACTCCTTTCAGTCCTTCCTTTTTACTCCCACATCAACCAAGCATATATTAATATATGCTTATATACCATTTACAAAAGCATCAAGAAATAAATTTATTGTCTATAAATGGAGTATTCATAAAAAGTAATTACCATGACCAGGTATGAGGGAGCCAGAGTCTTTCACGCCTGCGTCACGTTTAATCATTGATTCGGTAAGATCACCAAAAACAGACCCGAAGAAATTCAGAGCGCCAAAAGCTATTGCACTGCCAATAACCCATGTAAACACAGCAAATCACTAAAAATATCAAGAATTTTTGCACAGGATATAAAATGTTGCTCAGAGAATGATTCTTAAACTGGAGCAAAGGCTATTCACTGATTAACAGATAGGGTAATCATGATCCAGTCAGTGACTAAAAATGAAACCTATTCCAACATCTCAAACAAGTGAGCCCAATGGAATAAAAACACACTGACAACTATCTATGCCGTCTGAATTGTATATACATGATAGAACAAAAATAGAAATCAAGGACCAGGTCAACAAGGGTCAAAGATACCTAAATATTAAATAAGCAGGGTAATTAACTACACATCTCCAATATTGTATCACTACCAACTGCCATGCAAGCATCTTTAAAACTGAAAGAAGTGCCATGTTCTCTATTTTGAAGGACTTTTCCCACCAGAAGGTAAGTAACTACAGTAATATTACATCACTTTCTTAATCTTATAAGAAATTGTATAGCTTGAAATTATTAAAGTAACTTGTGTAAAAATGCAAGATAACCTAACTTTAGGGGAAGATGGAGTACCTTAATAATGATGACGGCCAGCTGAAAATTTTTGATAATACAACAGAAGTAACTAAACACCCACAAAAGCCTATAATAGTTCCCTCCCATGTCTTCTTTGGACTTACACTAGTAAGCGGTGTCCTACCAAATGCCTGCATAAAGGCACAAAATGAATCTCACAATAGAAGGCCAAAATAAGGCTATATTTTTTAAGAGACACATTAATAATCATAACGAAAAAAAATAAAATTACAAAGTCATACCCAGGATAACTAGTAACTTACACTGTGACAAATTTATAATAACTCAGTTGGGATTCCAACTACTGAATAAATTCTCCACAAAATTTTATTGTTTGGATCATATTGCCAATTTATTAATTCAATTCAATGCTATCCCATTACTGATCAATATTCCAGTCTCACGGTCTCACCTTTTATCAATTTATCACCATATTGTAACCATACGCTGGTCGTGTGGTTTGTTCTGAAACCATGATCCAGAACTTAATTGCCAAAATATGACATTAGCATTTTTATTTTGGGTTACAAGGGAGTGAACGTATGACCTCTATCCTAACCCCACCCTATCATTACTTACCACTTGAGCTTAGCATGGCATAAGGTTTCTCTCTAAAACGAGAAAATGAAAAATCAAGGACTGCTGTAATCCCTGCTACTGAATGTTGATTGGTTGTTGGCAGAGGCAGAGACGTGGAAAGCATATGGTCATGAACCATGTTAGGTTCATCTATCAGATGATTTTATGTAAAGCAACTTTGAAGGCCACTGATATGGCACTTCATAAGCATACACAATAGTCTTAGGAATCAAGCAGGCTTGCAGAAATGATGGCAGGAGTTAGCAAATTACCAAAATGTAAATACTACATTAACAAGTGACAAATGGAGGAAAAAACCACGGACAAAGCAGATAAATTGATAAGCCTATATACCTTGCCACCAAGAAAAGCAAATGTATCAGCTGCAATTATGCTGCTGATGGAAATCAAAGTTGCCACAAGACCAACTGTCCAATGAGCTTGACCACCAAGAGGAACAGGCCATATTGCTCCTATTACCAAAAACAATCTGGTCAGGACAAACAGGTCCTAATGCAAGCGACATCAGTAAAAAATGCTCAAGAAAAATAACAAAGATAAATCCACAATACCAGTGAAATGTGCCTTAGATAACCTGTATCAATAAACGACCAATTGATGTGTGCCTTACAGATAATGCCAAACAAGACCCTTAATTCATTGTTAAACATCAAAGATCTAGCAGCCACCACAGCATGTCAAATTTAAAGGCAACCACATACATCTAAGCCATGTATTTAAAAGCAATATAGTTTGAGTATATATAAAACCAAACAGGTCTCTGGAAAAATCAAGATACTCAATCTACCAGGAAAAATGACTCAGACTTACTGTTGCAAACCCTTTATTGTTTGCTTCAATAGCGATTTTACTGTTATCTATCCATGGGCAAGAACATATTTCAGCCAAAGTATTCTATATTTTCAGTTTCTATGAAGGAAGATTGCACTTCAAATGATATATTGATACAAACCAATAGTTGATGGCATATACAAATTCTCAGTATAGGAATACTCTATTGTATGTATTTGGAAGGTGCAATAAAGAGGGTTACAGTTAGAGATTATAGTATCATAAACAATTGACCTTTTAACCAATAGTACAATGTATAGTATTTTAGCTTCAAACCAACTAATTAAGAAACTCACCAGACATAAGGAAAAAAGATTTCATTTCACCCACAGTGGAAATACCCCAACTACAACTCATAAACAGTTTGGGTTACGTTTGTAAATATTATGGCTTCTAAAAAGTTGTCTTGCTGTTAAGAAAACAGATGAGATAAAACCGTCATAACATAACATTGTTTTGTAAAAACATTGTTTAAGATGCTGTACATAGCATATGGATGAATAAAGTATTTGGTAAAGTTACATAGATAGATATTAAAACATTAAGTTTATAAAGTTTGAAATTAGTAAGGGATGACTATTGAAACTTTATTAAAGTGAGGTTTTTTTTTCAGCTAAAAGTATCTCTTTTCCTTTTTCTTTTTCTTTTTCATTTGTTGTAATCAAAGGATGTCTTATCCCCAACATTTTTACCTTCTTTTTTAATGACATCTTCTTTTGTCTTTTGAGAGAGAGGGAGAAGGTTGAAGGTTTTTTTTTTTTGGGTTTTGTAAATTTTCAATCACTTCTGGATTTGTTGGCACAGACAACTCTAGAATCTACTGAGTTGGCAAGCTACCTAATACCACTTGAACTTAATGCTATAGCATTGACCAACCCGTAGCTCAGAAAGCCAAACCAGAAAAGTAATACCTCAATTGCAGAAGTTCATGAAGAAGACTCTTCGTTTTAATGTCCCTTCATTGAACCCATAATATACATCATGTGTCAGTTGAAACAAGATAGACACAGCAGCAAGACAAAGCAAATCCTATGGCTGTATGAAATAGATATGGATGCTTACAAAGCTTATTCTAGCTGCCTTCCCTTCATTTAACCCATAATATACAACCCAGGAATTCAGTAAGTCAAGCCTTTGTTGACAGTTGAACTTTGTGTGTAGATACAACAATCACTCATTTTTATCAATAAATAATATATTTCACTCAAAGGGTGTCTGGGCTTTGTCCAATGCGTGTTCCTATCATGTCAAGCCCACAAATCTTTCTATTATTTGAAACATATAAATGGATGTAAAAAACATGCTACAGATGCAAATAAGTTAAGAGTCTAAGACCTAATTGCACCAAGTGGGGAGCTCTGAGTATGCAAGGAAGTCAAACCAAAAAAAGGATGAAAAAAAAAAAACCAAAAACAGATAGAGAGTTCCCTCATTTCCAGATGCCATAAATGTTGGAAGAGATGATAAAGCAGTATTTTGGATTGCCACCATATGTGTTTTTGTTTTGTTCCCCTGGGTGGGGTTTGAATCTTACAAATAGAATGGCAGACAGATATCAACAAGGGATATAGGTGATCAATATATTCTCTCCCTATATGCATTAATAGACACAGCATACTCATATTTCCAGAGAAGAGAATCAGTCAAAAACCATATTAGCTGGCAATCATTGAACAAGAGAAAAGTACTTTTCAAACACTCGTAATTTTCCAGGAACCTGTGATGATAGCTGTGATCATTGAACTTCTTATACTTGAAAGAGAACTAAAGAAGCCAATTGCTTACTTGTGTTCAAGGCAGGAGCTGCTAAACCACATCGAAGCTTAACCCAAAAGCAGGGAAGATAGCCACAATAAAATAGCCCAAAGATGGCACTACTTAGCTGTGCAAAACGGGGATTTCCTCTTTGCAAGAGCAATGCAATAGCCATAACGAAAGCAGCAGAAGTTACAGTAACATCAATATAACCACGATACCTGCCCATGTAACAGAAACACCAATTAGACTAATCAGCAACAACCTTCTAAACCTGAAGTTATCTATAAATATGTTATAGAAGATTTCCTCTGCACAAGTCTTCTCAACATACAATTGAAAGCAAAATAATCTCAAAAACATAGAGCTGTTCACAAATGAATGTGAGGAAAAGACAATGTCATCCATTTGTAGCAATTATTGGTATATAACAATTGCATAAATTCTGTATATGTACAGAATATCATGATCCAAGTAAAACTACCTAATAACATTATTTATGAATTGTTTTTATTTTCTAAGGAAGTGAAGTCCAGAATAAAAATTTTTTAGGTAGAATTCCACTTGTACTCCTTGTAGCTTAGGGTAGAGAGTATGGAGCCCAATAGCATCTCATTTAGTTTCAGCATTCAGACAACAAATTTAACCTCCTGTCCCTCTGCCAATATTGAGTTTATTTCTATGAATTATAGTCTAGAACATGCATCACCCAAACATATACCATATGAAAAGAACCAGAAAATGAACGACAGCTACTAAGTTCCAATATAACTTAGTCAGATGATATCCAGATAATAATTGGATTTGACAATTGAAACTAATATCTCTAGACTTACATGGTTAAAAGGCACGTGACAAAGAACAGAGGAAAGTAATTTGTCCACAATCAACTAAATGCAACATGTATAAAAGAGATTGTCAAATTT
Source organism: Cercis canadensis (assembly GCA_003255065.1). Classification (NCBI taxonomy): domain Eukaryota; kingdom Viridiplantae; phylum Streptophyta; class Magnoliopsida; order Fabales; family Fabaceae; genus Cercis; species Cercis canadensis. The sequence continues at coordinate 438,207 of QAOA01005544.1, forward strand.
ATGCTCATAGAAAATTAAGCCACACTAACCAATCTTACATGGTAACCACAGGCAATAGTGCACAAATAACAGAGCAGACTCGTGACACATAGAGAGGAGGAGGTGTCATTCCATCAGATATTCCATGACTCCGAACCAATTCAAAATACTCCCGTGAACTAGCAAAGACAGTAGCAGCAAAGGCCAGTGTGAAAACCCATCCTCCAGCCAAGACAACACCGCCAACACCTATCCCAATGCCAAGTCCAAAAATAACTCTTTTTCTAAACTGACTGGATTTCTGTTGAGATTCCAAGAGCAAATCCTCCTACAATGACAAATTTGGCTTGCATTAACTTAAAAGCAACCACTTCAGTGATTATATTCTACAAGACATGCATGCTCAAAAAGTAAAAAATGCAAGTCCATCTAACAAACTTTCTCATTTACTCTTTAAACTTCTAGGTATTAAAAGTTTCATCATTCCATCATCATCAATGAAGTAAAACCACAAAGTAGGTTTATATTACACTTACACCTTTTTATTTACACAAATTGAAACTCGGAGAACAATTATAGTATATGGAGAAAATCAGATAACGCAACAGCATCCGTGTTAGACATTTACTAATGTTTCATAGAACCCCAAATTCAACATCATCTTCACCTAACTATCTCCTAAACACAATCAAAATTCTAAACTCCACATCCTTTCACTAAAGCTGTACAGATAAGCTGCCTAATGATGATCAATTAACCCCATTCAACCTCCAAAACCATAAGCTATGCTATTATTAGCATCACCATCAAACAACCCAATTCAGCTTGGAGTAATGTCATCCTTTACTAAACAACCCCACTTTTCATTTCCACAATTTTCCCTCACCATGCCAAATTCAATTAATCTTGCAGAACTTTCTCCTCACATCACCCAAACAACATAAACACAAGCATAACACACACCCAGATGTCCAAATTATCAGTACCGAAAATCAAAATACCTTCTTGGCATTGTCTTCACCAAGACTGTCCGGCTCAGCTTGAGCCACAGCTCTGATGACGCGCCGGTGAGCCCACGAGCCATTTTGGCTAAACCGAAGCACGGCTCTGCTTCTGTCAAAGGTTAAGCCGATAGAGCTGAGCTTTGAGTATGGACGACTGAGAATTAGCGATTGTGACGATAAGGGACGGCAGCGACAAGTGCAGAGAGATGGCAGAGAAAGAGGAGCGAGCTTGAACAGATCAATATCTAAATACGACGTCGTCGCCATGTGAGAAGGAAATTCTTGGTTTCCTTATCCAGTCCAAGAGTTTAGGATAAAGTTGGAAAACAGTGTTTGTTTGGGATTGCCATTGACAGACGGAGATGATCCAAGAGTTTCGTAAAAAAATATGCCGGAGGTTGTTTGTGCCCTCGAGAGCTACCCAGGATATACGTTGCGACTTGCGATGCCGAATGTGACTGTAGAAAAAAAAAAAAACACAAACAACGCTTCACGCTCAACTAAAATGATGTGAATTTATATTATCGGGGATTCTATGATACTACGTAAGTATGCTATACTACACTGACGTGGCAAGCATACATAATTTTTATATTTTATTATATATAAAATATAATTTATTTACTTTTTTAAATAAATTTAAAAACAGTTAATTTGTACACATGTCATTCATTTATTGATTATTCTTGTGTAGTATGACATACTACATAAATACTAAAAGTATCTAAGAAACCTCCATATAAAAAAGGACTAGTTATTGAATAATACCTAAGTCCATTTTTATATATTACAAGAAAAATTAATAATAAAATGATTTATTGATTTTACTTAACATATCCTCCAATAAAATACATAGCATATATTATTTTAGTAGTTAGTTAGATCTATAGTATCTATATTACTTGTAGTATTGATTAATTAAACTCGTGAATTTTTTCTTATTGTAATTAAATAGTTTTAAATTTATTGTAGTTCTTTTATTGGTTTGTTTTGAGTTTAATCCCTCAAGTTCTAGAAGGTGAAGGAAAAAACTAAAAAGTGTAAAAAACACATACTTTCTATTTTGGTGTTTGTTATGTTGTGTAAAATGATCATAGTATCTGTGCTATGTGATTATTTTATATATATATATATATATATATATATATATATATATATATATTTATATTATTTAAATATATAGAAAAAATAAATATATATATATAAAGTGTCTTTCAGGTATGCCACCAACTTCTGCAAAGCCCCCACCAATGGTCCTATCCCTAATAAACCATTTTCACAACAAAAAGAATTTATTAAGAGACAATGGAGTTANTTTTCTATTTAGCATAATAAAAAAAACATTTTTCTTATTTGTAAAAGTTACATATATCATTCTATTTAAGTTTGATATAAAATAAAAGTTTAAATATATTGCAAGTCTATGTAGTTTGGACAAATTTTGAATTATGTTCCTATAGTTTTTTTCTTTTTTTTTAGGCACTTATAATTTGAATTTTTTTTAATTGGGTTTTTGCTATCACCCCCAATTATAATTTCGTCAGTTTAATGTTAACATAGCAAACAACTTGTCTATGTGGCAATAAAAGAAGTTGATGTGGTATTAAAGTGGCACAAAAGTTGTCATCTCATCGAATTTTGGCTAAAAGAATGCATAAAAAAGTTGATGATGTGACAATTTTTGTGCCATTTTGATGTCATGTCAGTTTCTTTTATTGCCACACAGACAAGCCGTTTGTCAAGTCAGCACTAAATTGACGAATTTATAATCAGAAATGATAGCATGAACCCAATTAAAAAAATTTTAAACTATAAGGACCTCAAAAGAAAAAAAAAATACAGAAATTTGATTTAAAATTCGTCGAAACTACATGGACTTGCAGTATATTTAAACTTAAAATAAATTATACAGATCTCTTGTAAAGTTTAATGAAATATTAGAAACTTCTCTTCATGTTTTAAAAATTAACAAGGGCCTTTATTCATATACAATTTATTAAAAGGTTTTATGTCATCTTAAAGTTAAATATATAAGAAGTATATGTAACTTATAAAATGATAAATGGAGTTTTTATTATACTGAATTTGTATAAAGTAATGGAGGTCAGTCTAATGTTATCTTTAATTATAACAAAAACCTTCCCTTAAAATTACACTCGAAGGGATGTGATAAAATGTTCTTATAATTTCGTAAAACCTCAGTTGAGACCAATGTAATTTATCATGTCATTTTTTTTAATACTTTTAATTATGATTTTAAATTCGAACATAATTAAGGAGACATCTCCTCCTTTTATAGATCATTTGTGAAATTTCTTTTGTCAAAATTTCATGCACCGAATTTGGATTTTACGCAATCTGTCTTTTCAATTTCTTTATGCCCCAATTCACTAGAATGCGGTGCCTTTTGACTCTATTTTTTCATGCATATAATGGCTTCACCGCTCTCATTAATGGTACATTATTGTCATCTTCACCATTTCAACAAGCCTATTACTAAGCTGCAGGCATGCATGCCTTTCACACAACCAATGCTTTCTATTTTTGTTTTTTTTTTTCCAACCTAACATTTATTTACACCATAATGGACTAGACCCCACATTAACTACCACGATTAATTGCTTTGAACACAAGAGGCCACCATTGTAACGGCAAATTTAGCCACCACAAACATTCTGTATTTGCAGCAAAGCAATTTGGCGGCACACATTTTCCCTTCCTCTTTGGTTTCTTGCACACCAAGGAGTGACTACACTAAATGGCTGCATAAGGCCATGTTTTAGGTCCTCCAACTCAGGCTAGCTTCCCGCCAATATTTACTCCGGGTTCTCTCCACGTGTCACGTGTTATACTTCAAACTTCACTCCCCGAAATTAAGATGGACTATACATAACTAATTCAAGCTAATTATTGATACTCTGCATTTAATCTCACGCAGTCAATCCCTTACACACGTTAGCTAAGCCTTCAATTATACTATATGATATTTAATTCTATTAGTCCTATTTAGTGTACTCTATTCTCTTAACCGTACATATTTTGTTGAGGTTCTTCTTTAAATTTGGTTGCCACTTTTACAAGATTAGAGTTACTTGTGTTAGGCACACGGTCACATGTTCAATCCCTACCACTTAGTACTCACTAGGCCTCCATGAGTTTCCTTAAGTTCCAACATGGATGGTTTATCATTGATCTCATTAGAAAGATGGACTAGTCAAGGTGTATGCAAACTAGCTTAAACACTGCTTAACCATAACTGAAAAGAGATACTTGACAAGAAATTCATGAAGCTAGTCAAAATAATTTTTTATTTACTTAACGCTGATATATTTAATGGAAGACAATGACTTATCACATGTATGTTACCTCTATCTTGCGAAAATGATTTATTTGAGTCTACTTAGAACATGTATGCAAATGCGTTTTTCTTTTGACTATAATATAATCTTCTATAAACAATGTATAGTTGATTAGCACTATACAGAAGCAAACTATAAGTTTATCAATGAATTATTAGCCCTTATCCTACACTAACCAACTATAAATACGCATGAACCATTTTAACGTTTTCAACTACCACTTCAATTCAGTTGCAAGCATCCAACTGAGCTAACAAACACACTTCATAGCCCCTGCCTTTGTGTTCAATTCACAGTAGCCAGTTTTGGGAATATACCTAGAGCAATGGCTAGTCTTCTAGGAACTATATCTAATGTTTTCACATCTATCTTATTCATAGCCTTGTTAGGCTCTTGCAATGCAGCACCGACCTCTCAGTACAATGTGGTTACGTTTGGCGCGAAACCGGACGGAAAATCTGACTCCACCGGGGCATTCACAAAGGCGTGGCAGTCGGCGTGCAACAGCAACACCCCTGCCACCGTTTATGTGCCGAAAGGGAGGTACCTGCTAAAAGCCATTGTTTTCAGAGGGCCATGTAAGAATAAGATCACATTCCGCATAGATGGGACTCTTTGGGCTCCTACCGATTACCGCGCACTCGGCAATTCAGGGTATTGGATCTTGTTCATTAAGGTCAACGATCTTCAGGTCTATGGTGGCAATCTAGATGCCAAGGGAGCTGGGTTTTGGGCTTGCAGGACATCTGGAAAGAGCTGCCCTGTTGGAGCAAGGGTATGTCTTTAACTTAGTTGCATTTAAATTTAATCCAAGTTATTCAAATATTTTTCATATCACTTTGATCTTACAGAGTATCTCATATAGTGTGTAAATTAACTTTCTTTCTCTCTTTCTTAATATCATGTGGCGTCCTATCATTCTATTGGTCATGAAGTCGTGCATTCTTGTTTTAAAATGGTACTGCAAGTAGGTGAAATATTTTAGTAGTTTAAACCTTCTAAGTACTTATGCAATTTTTTTGTTAAAGAGTTAGATTTTTTAGCTGCGGATACTAAAAAATAAAAATTTAAATGTGAGACCTCAACCTTTTTAAAATAAGTTAAATGTGTTGTGTCAACTTTTTTGTGGCTACACCATTTAGTTTTGTTATATATGTAGATATATTTAATTTCGCAATACACATACTTATATTTTAAGTTGACTATTAAAAACTTTGAAATGTTCTATATATGTATATATAAGTGCTTTTGGTATTGGTTATAAATATAATGTTGTGATATAATTTTTTTTCCTAAAAAGGAAAAATGTTATATTTTATGTTAAAATTTTGTATTAAACGTTAGTGTAGCATATATGTATATTCAGTAAATTTGTATTAATTTGAAGACATGTTTATGAATGCAGTCGATAACGTTCAACTGGGTAGATAACCTTGTGGTGAGTGGCCTAACATCAATCAACAGCCAGCTAAGTCACCTAGTGATTAACAGCTGCAACAATGTGCTTGTCCGAAACGTGAAGCTAATTGCTCCAGCCCAAAGTCCCAATACAGATGGTATTCATGTTCAAAACTCCAATGGGGTTACAATTACTGGGAGTACCTTGCAAACTGGAGATGACTGCATATCCATTGGTGATGCCACCTTTAATCTCTTCATGTCCAGCATCAAATGTGGTCCTGGTCATGGCGTAAGGTAAGATTAATATCATTAATTATCATAATCAAAATTGATTTTAGAAATTTATGATCTGTAGGTCTAATATCGCCTTTATAATTATAGGAACCAAAAAATTTGATGTCAAGAGTTTGAATTCCATTGCTTACACTTCTCTTTAATTATTTCCACCACACATTGATGCAGTTTTATGACTGTGAAACTTAATAATTAAAATTCATTCTTGTTCTACAGCATTGGCAGTTTGGGGAAAGAAATGAACGAAAAAGGAGTCCAAAACATAACCCTAACAAACTCAGTCTTCACTGGATCAGATAATGGGGTACGGATCAAGTCATGGGCCAGACCAAGCAAAGGGTTTGTGAAGAACATTCTCTTCCAAAACATCATAATGAACAACGTTGAGAACCCCATTATCATTGATCAGAATTACTGCCCTGATAATCAGGGTTGTCCTAACCAGGTACTTATAATTAATTAATTAATCTACTCTATGCTGGTTTTATTTTTTATTTTTTTTTGCATTCTAGTTTAGCTTTAGTCATATGCTTAATTAATCAATTAATACTAAGAATTAATTTTTTGGTCTGATTATCAAATATTTAATAGAGCTCGGGAGTGAAGATTAGTCAAGTTACGTACAAAAACATAAAAGGAACTTCAGCAACGGCGGAAGCAGTTACATTTGATTGCAGCCCAAGTAGTCCATGTCAAGGGATAAAATTGCAGGACATAAACCTAAGATACATGAACAAAGCTGCAACGTCGTCGTGTAAGAATATTGATGGGACGAGTGCTGGAACTCTTGCGCCAGAAAGTTGTCTGTAGTAACAGCAAAATAGCATTAAATTTGTGTATATAAATTTATGTATGTGAGATAGAGGTAGCAGTAGCAGTGGGTGAGTGCACCATATGAAATGCTCATATTTATGGCTTACATGATTGAGTGTGGCGGTAAATCCCACTATAATATAACAAAGTGGAGGGGATGGAGTAGATAGAGAAAAAAGAGGGTACTCCATCTTGTGTAATATATAAGAAATTTATATATCTGTCCCTAATTGGGTTGAGTAGTACTATGTACTCTATTATAANATAGAGAGTGAGTTATGAATGGAGATATTCCTGTAAGGTAGCTTCTTATATAAACTAAAAAAAAAAGAGTTATATTATGGCAAAGCTCTCATTGTTGATTTTTCTTTCCCTCATTCATTTCCTTTCCTTCTCTCCAAAAAAGAAAAATTATCATGTAGTAGAGAAAATTAAAAATTAAACAGAAAATATTTACCCTTGGAAATAAATTAAAGAAAGAAATAAAATAATCAAGAGGAATGAAAATAAAGGGATTAAAAATGATAAAGTAGATAATAATTTTCTTCTTTCTTGTTTGGGTGTCATATAAATGAGAGAATGAAAAAGAAAAGTTCTAAAGTTACGTGTTCACACACAACTAATTAACTTCTATTGAGATGATAGTTTAGAAGAATTTTTTTTAATTGAAAATATTTAAATTTGTGTTCTAACTTTCTCTTCACTTTCACTCCGTTTTTGAAATGAATTATTTAATGGAATTGAAATCGAATATTATTCTCATTTAAAAAACTAGCTATGAATTCAGCTTGCAATAAACTCACACCAGAACTTACAAATCCCTTAATTTTTCAGTTTCATGAACAAAAGACATTTTTTCATGCTCTCATATATATTCTGAGAAATATCTTTCGTTTTTTAAGACTTCAATGACTTCCCAAACTCTCGATGAGTAAAAATTCTTAGCTATACTAGGAATAGTAATTCTACAAAGATACATAAAAGTAGGCTCCTAGTTTATGTAAGTGTTTCACTTTTACCAGATATAATATCTTGACAACATTTGCCTATAAATGGTTGCTTTCAACTTCAAGTCATCCGTGAAGAGAATGTCACAAAAACAAGAAAACTAAATTCACTCCCAAGTAAAGTCCCTCCTCTTGTAACTAATGAAATCGATGTTAACAAACATTTATGGAAAGGGGATTTAAAATCCATTTAGATAGAGAGGTTTTTTTTTTTATTTTTATTTTTTAAAAGTGTTTTTTTTTGTTTGGATAAACTTTCTTTAAAGCATTTTATTAAGGCAAGNACAAGAAAACTAAATTCACTCCCAAGTGAAGTCCCTCCTCTTGTAACTAATGAAATCGATGTTAACAAACATTTATGGAAAGGGGATTTAAAATCCATTTAGATAGAGAGGTTTTTTTTTTTTTTTTTATTTTTTAAAAGTGTTTTTTTTTGTTTGGATAAACTTTCTTTAAAGCATTTTATTAAGGCAAGCTGTTTGTTTCTTTCTCACTTTGTGCCAAAAAAGATTGAAAAGGACTTTTGATTACGTATAATTATAATGAATATGAGTAAACTTGTAGAATGCAACCCTTTAAAAGGGTGAGACTTGAGAGATTGATAACGGCATGGAAAGAAAAAAGAAAAAAGAAAAGAAAGGTAACTGATTGAGCAAGTAGCAGTCACCAAGATTAATTGTTTTAAACAAAAGGGGCCACGACTACTTAGCCACCACCACAGACATTCTGCATTTGTAGCAAAGTAATTCGATGACTCTACACATTAATCCCTTCTTCTATGGTTTCTTCCATTCCGCACAAACCAGTTAGAGTAAGTGAGTACAGATGATGGTTTTGAGGACGTACGTACATGTATACAGTACGGCCATGTTTAGAAGATGGAACTTCGGCGAGCTTCCTGCCAATATTCCCTCTGGGTTCTCTTCATTTACTTCTATCCCTGAAATTATTAATGCAAACTTATTAATTAATGTTGATTTATGCTTTATTTAATCTCACGCGCAGTTAACGCCTTAGATACGTTACCTAAACATTCAATTACATTGAATAATATTTAATTATTTCATATTATACATAGTGTACTTCATTCTCTTAACCGTACATTTTTTATGACATCCTTCGACCTTAATTTGAGCACCACTTTTAGAGGATTAATTCTTTTTTTGAACTTTAAGTGGAAGGCAATGGGTTATCACATGCATGCTCCTCTCTCTGACTTGTGATAATGATTTATCAGAGTCAACTTATCAGAGGAATGCATGCATGTGTTAGTGTTAGAACATGCAAACAAATTATTTTCTTAACTTTATAGTGTAAACTCCTACAAACAAAGAAAAAAAAAATTAGCATTAGTTAGATCTAGAAGCAAACTTTAAATTAATAATAAATTATAACCGCTTATCCTTCACTAACCAACTATAAATATGCATGTACCATTTTAACACTTTCAACTACCATTTGAATTCAGTTGCAAGCATTTAACTGCCAAACACACACCCAATACAATACCACATTAACCATTTTCATCATCTCTTGCTTTTGTGATTTCAAAGCTAGCTAGTTTTGGGAAAATACCTAGCATAATGGCTAGCCTTATGGAAACTATCTCTTGGATTTTCACATCTATCTTATTCATAACATTGTTAGACTCTTCAGATGCTGCCCCGGCATATAGCTACAATGTTATTAAGTTTGGTGCAAAACCAGATGGAAAAAGTGACTCCACCGGGGCATTCACGAAGGCATGGCAATCTGCGTGCAACAGCGGCAAGTCCTCCACGGTTTATGTGCCAAAAGGGAGATATCTGCTGAAAGCCACGGTTTTCAGAGGGCCATGCAAGAAAAAGATCACATTCCGTATAGATGGGACTCTTTTGGCCCCTACCAATTATTGGCAACTCGGCAATTTAGGATATTGGATCTTGTTCAATAACGTCAACAACCTCGCTATCTATGGTGGTAACCTAGATGCCAAAGGGGCTGCGTTTTGGGCTTGCAGGAGATCTGGAAAGAGCTGCCCTGTTGGAGCAAGTGTACGTATAAATATTCTTATTTTGTTTATATCATGTGGCGTCCAATCATTCTACTGGTATGATATATAGCACATGCACTGATGTTTTAAAATGTTTATAGAGAAAAATATTTTGTTCGTTTAAACTTTCTTCCATACTCTTATATATATTAATTAAGGATGATCAAGAACTCAAGAAATGTTTGCTTAAGCATTAGTTAGATCTATTCCACTATACATATATTATGTATGCATATTTTAAGTTAAATTTTAGGAATTCATTATAACTCGTGATTCAAAAGTTACAGTTTATTTGATACAATAAAAAATGAGATCATGGAAATTGAAAAAAAAAAAAAAGATTTAAATTTACCATGCAAATGATTTTACAGATGTTAAGAACAAAATGAGAGAATGTTAAAAACGATATGTATTCTATTTTCATTTTCATACCCTTCAAGTATTAAGTAGTGAAAATTTTAACATTTTCGTTCTATTTCAGTTTTAACTCTCCCCTCTCTATCTTCTCTCTTTTCTTACTAATTACACCCTAATATTTGTGTCGCTCAAAATAGTTGTAGAATGATTTTGTAACATGAAAACATCTTTGGTAAAAGTGATTCTGTGTATATTTTAGGTTGAAAATTTTACATCAAAATTAAAATAGCATACATGTATTAGCTAATTGGCGTTTATTAATGTACTCGAAAACATGTTTATAAATGCAGTCAATAACGTTCAACTGGGTGAATAACCTGGTGGTGAGTGGCATAACATCAATCAACAGCCAGCAAACTCACCTTGCGATCAATAGTTGCAACAATGTCCTTGTCCGCAACGTGAAGGTTACTGCTCCTGACGATAGCCCCAATACAGATGGTATTCATGTTCAAGGCTCCAATAGGGTGACAATCACTAGTAGTACCCTGCAAACTGGAGATGACTGCATATCCATTGGCGATGCAACCTATAATCTCTTCATGTCCACCATCAAATGTGGTCCTGGCCATGGCGTAAGGTTAGTATTAATATCATTATCATCATTTTAACATAATCTTCTGAGGTCAATAATGTGAATCTAACGGTATTTAACTCTCTGGATCATAAGAATCCAAGTGTTATATGATTACCTAACTTAATAATCTGTATTCATTATTGTGCCACAGCATTGGAAGTTTGGGGAAAGAAATGGATGAAAAAGGAGTTCAAAATGTGACCCTAACCAATGCCGTCTTCTCTGGATCGGATAATGGGGTACGGATCAAGTCATGGGCTAGACCAAGCAAAGGATTTGTTAAGAACATTCTCTTCCAAAACATCATAATGAATAACGTTGAGAACCCCATCATCATTGATCAGAACTACTGCCCCAACAATCAAGGCTGTCCTTACCAGGTAATTCTATAATTAATTGATCAACTCTTGTTATTTTTGTTAGGTTTAGATCTAGTCATGTGCTTAATTAATTAACCAACACTTTGGAAACTTGGTTTAATTATCAAATATTTAACAGAGCTCGGGAGTGAAGATTAGTGAAGTGATGTATAAAAACATAAAAGGAACTTCAGCAACAGCAGAGGCAGTTACATTTGATTGCAGCCCAAGTAGTCCATGTCAAGGGATAAGATTGCATGATATAAAGCTAACTTACATGAACAAAGCTGCAACATCGTCGTGTAAGCATATTGGTGGGACGAGCACTGGAACTCTTGTGCCAGAAAGCTGTCTGTAATAACAGCAAAATAGCATTAAATTTGTGTATATAAATTTATGTCTGGTGTCGATATATGTATGTGAGATAGAGCTAGCAGTGGGCAGTGGGCAGTGGGTGAGTGCACCATATGTAATGCTATTATTTATGGCTTACATGATTGAGTGTGGCGGTAAATCCCACTATAAGCTCAACTATTTCTCTTTAAGAGCAGCTGCACTATTTTATTTATTTATGGCTTACATGATTTTGGGTAGTTTGCAAGGGATAATGATCAGATGATGAATTACCACTTATCAATAACAGTACATAACAACTATCACCTAAGAATATGATAATATAATTTGTCAATTTGTTTTAATAGAAGAACGCTGAGGCATATGCATTGTGAAAACATGCAAAAGGATATTCAGCAATGTTCCCAAGAACGAGCACAACACCTCAAGCGCATGCCAACTGAATTCACTATGCTTGGCTCTTGAACTAGAGAAACAAAAACTGACAAGAAAAAGAAAATTAGGAGATGAAGTGGAGTGTGAGGCAAGAAGAAAATTTTGATATAGAATCAGTAAGCACATAACGTGTGGAATTTTTGAGGAAAAAGAGGTTCTTACTTCTCAGAAGGGTATCTATACCTGTTTGAGGGATAATAACCTGCATCCTATGCAAATAAGAAAAAGACACATTAAAGGATTATTTAGTATGATAGAAAAATATGTACTAAATTATTAAATGGTCTGTAATTAAGTGATATTGAAATCGTCTTCAAAATTTATAGATTTCGTGTTCAAATCTAAAGTTATAGTCAAAATACCAAAAATAATATATATATATATATATATATATATATATATGTGGTTTCTATAAAATTGAGCTGTCTCCATCAAATTTCTTACTAAAAAAGACACTAGTACTTTTCTTGTGAGGGATGCTTTTAGAAAGTAAACTGCATCATTATTATGTGTTAGGCACTTATAAAAAAACACCAAAGTGTATATATGTTCTAACAAAAAATAAGTAATATATAAGTTTGGATTATTTCATTAAAAGAATTGAATTGAATTGGTTTTATTTGAAAAGAAATAATTTATAAATCAAATAAAAGTAATAAGATTTGTAAATATATTTATTAATTAAATAATTTTATAATTTTAATACCTCTAAATGTGGCACATATATATAGTTTTTCTTATTCTTCTCTTAGGTATAATATTCTAATATTATATTTTTAGGAGATTTTACTATGTTAAGAAGGTATGTAATATATAGTTATATATTTTATTGATGTATTTATTTTTAATGGTCAAAATTAATTACTTTTTATATTAATAATTGTAATGATATATAAAAAACCTCTATATTTTTAATAAGAAAAAATGACTGTTTTTTATTTTATTTTATTTTTTATATTCCCCAAATATGTTGTAGGTTTTACAGAATTACGGCATTGAATAATTTCCCTCGACCCGACACCCGCGCAAAATCTCCCAAGTCTAATCTAAACAGACACTCTCGCTCACTCACCAGTCACCACACAGACACAGGTAAATCCGAGATGCCTAAACATGATACATCTGATTCCGAATCCGAAGATGTCAACTGTGACAATTCAAGCTCTGAGGAGCAAGGGACATCCGCCAATGGCCAAAACCAGTGCGTATCTGAGTACGAGAAACAGAGGCTATCTAGAATTGCCGAGAACAGAGCGAGACTTGAGGCTTTGGGTTTGCCGAAAATGGCGTCTTTGCTCAAGGGTCAGGTTCACAAGGTTAGGAGTAGCAAGGGGAAACAGAAGGTTAAAGATGATGAAGATTATATGCCCGATGAGGGAGACAAGGCATCAAGTTCTTCGAGTGGAGATGATGGAAATGATGAGGATGAGGATTTTGTGGGTGAAAAAGCTTCTGGGTCACGGAAGCGGAAGGTGGGTAGTGAAAAATTTTCAATGAAATTTTTCTTTTTTTTTTTTTTTTTTTTNTTTTTTTTTTAAAAAAAAAAGTACTTTTTTGATATACAATCTGAAAGTTCCTTACTTTATGAGTCTTTTATCTTTTTTTCAACTTGAATTCTGTGGAGTGTTGTTTTCTAAGTGGAATGATCAATGTACTACTGCTCCTGTAATAGTTTGGTCTACATGTGAAGCATAGGTTTTAGGTGGTCAAACATTCCAGTTGAGTCTGAAGATCTTTCTTTAGTAAGTTCATTTCATGGGTTTTCTCTAGAATGTCTGTATCAAAAAGTAATGCCCTGAACAGATTGTATTATTTCTGGGTATTGAATGTGATTGCTGTTCTGAAATTATATCAGAATTGAAACAAAGTTGAGTTCTTTTCCTATTGTTCGTGGTATGCTTGTAGGAGACTGAAAAGTATTTGATGGATTTAATTAATTTCAATTTGGACACATTTTCATGCATTGGCGTTTATATGACTTCCTGATGGTATTATGCTATGGATATTCAATGATTCTTTGTAGAAGACAAAGATGTTATAAAAGAGAACAAAAATGTACATGCTCATGGATACCTTCCGTAAATCTATTGGTAAAATTCTACATCGTAAAACAACTTGATTTCAGATGATATTTGATAATTACTATCTCTTTTTATTACTTTCTTTTAATTCTAGAAAGCTGTACTCACCATGCGTTCTGAATATCTTCCTGCTTTGAAGAAATTGTTGTATGAAACTGTTCAATGGGAAAGCAACCAAATTAGGATGTTTAATCTCCTGTAATTTGGCAAGGTGCTTTTTCAGTATTTAAGTACGTAGGCATTAGGCATAGTCTTCTGGCTGGAAATTTTTCTCTTTTAACTTTGACTATGATTTTTTCTTAATACCAACTTCAGGTGAAGAATAAAGGTTTGAAACCAAAAGCTAGATTCTCTGGGCAGAAACATCACAGTAATTCAGATTACATTGATGATGATGAAGCTTTGAGGCAGGTAAGTTCCTATATTTAGGTTGGTCGTGCATTCTAAACTTTTTGCCATATTGCTGAGCAGAAGATGATACTAATAGAAGCATGCTAACCATCAGCCATCTATGGCTAGGCAATTGCTATTTCACTACAAGGCTCTGCAGAAGGTCCATCTTGCTCTGACAAGGAGGATACTACTCAAGCTGAGAGAAAGGGAAACATTCGCATTCAGGAAGATAAGGGAGGAAGGAAGAACAAAAAATCGGTTTGTATTGGGCTTGGTCTTCATGAAATGTCTTTTACATTTTTGTAATTTCCTTACTTTGTATTGATGATATTTTTGTTGTAATATTTTCGTTTCTGGCCACAGTTTACTAGTCGGCTGCAAATGACTGAGGACGAACTCATACTACACTTCTTCCAGTTTGATGGTAATTTCTGTTCTCACTATTGTTTTGTTTGTTAAGGGCAAGGAGGAGAATGGCCAGAGCAAGGGGGAGAGATCAAGGGAACATGTTTTTATTTGTATAAGCTATCATGAAAGGAAGAATCTTATTTTCCCATAAGCTTGCAGTATATCATGGCAAAAGACTGGCCTTTTTAAGGTGGCGGCATGCTTAAAGCCAACCATTTTGGGGTCTGTTCATTTTGGAAACACAGATTCATTTTAAAGAGTGGCAGTGGTACATTCAGTGGTTTAAAGTTTTAACACCACTTTTCACTCTTGAATTAGTTAAAATTCACTTTTGAGAGTGTTTTGAACTGCATAAGAAGGTATTATTGGTGTCTGAAGCCAAGGTTTTGCTCTTAAAATGCAATGATTAACATTTATTTCGCGATCAATTATTGCTGCTCTCTATTTTGACCTTTATTAATGGGCAGTTTATATGGGCTTATTATTGAGTTATAAAGTGCATATTAGGTTCCATAAGTGCTTATCAAAGATTTTTTGCATGGGTTTATAAAATCAGTTTATTGGACCTAAAGTTGTTTTCATAAAGCTAAAATGTTAAACTGGAAAGTCTAGAGTGTAAAAAATGAATTGAGATCTATTGATTCTATCAAGATATTAGGTTTTGATTTTTCCTGTAGAAGGAAAAAGACAATCCTTTTTTATTTTTTGCTTTGTATTTGTGTACTGACTTTTACTTATTGACAAGGGAAGTTTTGGCATGCAGAAACAGGTAAAGGAAGTGTATCGCTAAGGGATTTACAAAGGGTAGCTGCAGCTCATGATTTTACATGGACAGACAAGGAGTTGGCTAATATGATCCGCTACTTTGATAATGACGGAGATGGAAAGGTTAGTACTGGCAGCTCTTTTGTTTTTGGTTCAAGTTAATACAGGTCAGGGACAGGTATAAGAACAATTAGGTTCTAAAATGGCAAAACCCAACCTTGTTTTCAGGATTTTTCCTTCTCTTTTGTGGGTGATTTGCTACTAGTTATTGTAGTAGAACATAAGTAAAAACTGCATTTAAGTTCGGAATTCTATAATGGTTTCAATATATCATGGTCATTACTTAGAACTATTGTCTGATTGATGCTGTGCCTTCTATTTTTATTTTTCCCCAAACCCCTTAGGAAAGAAAAACTAGGTCTTTTGCTGCCTTCATATCAAAATATTGCAGATATTTTCCTAGAAAAACTTTCATATTAATTTATACGAAGTTCGAATTTTCTTTTGTTATTGTTTAATAAATAATGTGTTCAATTGCAGCTAAGCCTTGATGATTTCCGGAAGATTGCTGTTCGCTGCCACATGATTAAAGGGTCTGAATGACAAATTCAAGGTAGGATAACGATGTTGACAGCACCAATTTTTGAGGCATGCGCCGCAGGTTGCAAAAAGACATCATTGTCATTCACTAAACATTTGTTGGTATTACTCTAATGGGTGGACTCCAGAGAAGCCAATGGTCCCCTGGAAAGATTTATGCATATATTATTAGGGTGTGAATGTTTTGAGTTTGGTATTGCTTCTTAGTGGTTCTGCTTATAATTTCTAGAAATGTAATTAAGTTATCAAGTAATCCATTAGAGCGTTTTGGATGAATTTTTATGAATTGCCAAATTTCTTTAATGCAAGCCTTTATGTATGGTTACCATTATCCATTTTTACCGTAGTTCTTTTAAACAACTTTCGAGAACGGTTCTCATATTGTTGTATTCTTAGAAATAAACAATCTTGGTGGCTTTGCTGGTTTTACTCGTAGTCTTTGTTTGCAGAGAAACTATTTCATAGAATTTTGGGTCTTCAGAGAAGGATTATAATTTGGTATTCCAATTCAACTTCAAAACAAGATTCTAAAAACTGGCTCTGGGATGCTGGCTACTGCTAACAATTGAGTAAAGTGAATCATTGATTGGTGTAAATCTTCTATTTGACTTTGCCTACTAAGTTAAATGATTTTAGCATCATAAGGAACTCTCAATTTTCTGTTTCTAGTTAGAACATATATCTTAGGCCAACGCCTAATATGCATTAATGGCTTTTGGTTTGTTTCAAAAACTCTTCAATAGAGGCCCAACACCTCACTACCATATCAAAAGTCGCTTTCATAATGTGAAAAGCTTTGCATTGATTGAATGGCTGGACCAGAGAAGCACCAAGCCAGAAACGTGGAGAAAACTTGGAACAGAAAGGGACAAGGTGTGGTAGCGAAACTTAAAGCTCTGGGACAAGCGTATGGTTCTCATGGTACAAATTTCATCAAGTTGTCTAGCGTCTATAACTGCTAAAAAAGGTACCTATTGCTGATCACACATTTCAAATCTTTCAAGGAGCAACACCAGTAGATGATACAATAAACAGAAGTTTCTGCCGATCACTAGCATTTGTCTTCTTGTTGCTTTCTACATTCTTTTAGGACTAGTTGGCAGTTACACAGGTCACGTCCTCTTCAAAAGATATCCCAAAATCATGCCAATCAAGCCAACCAGGATTACATATAGGAATGGTATGCCACCTTGGCTTTTCTTTGCGAGACGCCTCAAGAGCTCCTGCACAGGAAAAAATTCAAAATCAATCCATCATATTTCATGGGACCCATAAATTCTAAGGCTAATCACAGTGTGTTGCAACAATTAACTTCTGCACGAGATATTTAAATATGGCGAATAATTGCTACAATGTGACAATGCTACTGATTTAGACATCAAAATCATATTAGCCAATGAAAAAACACTACACTTGCTAATATTCTCCTATCCATTGGCAAGAGCGTTTACTGCCTTTGATTAAGCATGAGACATAGACGACTTACCCACCTCATACTGACTGGTTCAAACCAAAATTCTCGATTATCATCACTTAGGTAAGATAGGCTGATTTTTTTTGGGGGGGAGTTTGGCAAGGTTTTCACCACTTTAAGGCGAGGTTGGCAACAATTATGCTCAGTCGGTTCAGTTGGGGTTGAAAAACCTTACCAACCTAAACCTAAGTACATATTTTCCCCCCTTGCACAAGAGACATGTCAAGCAAAGCTGGCAGTCTTTTTCTAATCCTAGGACACCTATCAAGGATAACAAAATTGCATTGAAATATCTAACTTTTTGTGATTATTATATCGAGTTATATGTGTACTTTATTTCCATTACGATTTTGGGACTTCATGCAGCCCAAACTAGCTCTCAGGATCAAGTTAGTTCATCTGACAAGCATACGCCTATTGCAGGATCAAACTTCTACTTCTACTTCTAAAAACACCAGATCATAGAAGCTGAGTTTATTAAAAAATAGAGAGCAGCAGAACAAAGGAAAGAGGAAAAGCCTATTTTGCAAACAAATATACAACAGTCCCAGACTAACCAAAAAGCTCTCAAAAACCATGAATACCTTCAACTTTCATCCTACTTCCTTACAAATAACTGGTTGTTAAGAATGCCAATTGCCAACCATTGCCAAATTTTTTGTTTGCCATTAATCACAACATTCCAATTAATTGCTCAGTCTAGAACAGTTATCTGGAAAGTATGTAAACTTCTAGATCCATGTACTCTAGCAGTTTATTTTCTTTGATCTGGTAAGCCAAAAGGGAGGGGGGATATTAGGGGGAAAAAGATCATTCTGAAATTCTTTGAATCAAGCTTGTCGCATAAAAGTTTTAAAGAACTCATGCAGTAGCACATATTCAAGATATCACTCATGATTTGAACAAAACAAGAATATTCAGAAACTAGAAACCCAAAGGCCCCATTTAGTTCTCCAGCCTCCCCTTATCATGTTCTTAACTAGAAGCATCAGAAGCATACAGCTATTTCTCTTAAATTTCAATATGGAGCACACACATTACAAAAGATGTAGTAGTAATACCACACTAAGCATATAATATTATTTCCACAGGCTTTGCTAGGATCATGGGCTAAACATCAAGAATACCTACAGAAACCTCCCAGATGCCGAATGTCTCATGCTGAGGAAACATCTAAAAATTTGTTTACAAGCATAAAAATAAATTCTTAAAAGATATTTTATGCATAAATTCCATACCAGTTCCTGCTGAAGCTTATTATTTTGCTGAATAGCAGCATTTTTCTCCTCAGTCAGATTTGCAATAAGACGAGCCCTGGCCTGCAATAATAAAAAGACCAAAATGAACACCATTTATAAATGCATATCCAAGCAAGAGATATTTCCGGCTCTTCCCATTGTAGAGAGACAACATTTACAGGCAATATGGTCTACCAGCAACATGTCTTTAAAAGATTTAAGTACCAATTGTGACAAAATGACATGAATTAATGAAACTTCAAACAGAATATGCAGTGCCTTTCCTCCCATTAGGCATGCTTGACCAAACTACATAGCAAATTAAAGCACCACAAGTTTATGCAAGATCACTGATAAATGGATACTAAAGAAGAAATGCATTTTCATTGGTCAATCAAAATATACAGTGTACAGCAATATAAGTCTGTATGCTAAGCTTGGAAACCTTACTAGAGTTGTGTTCCAAAAACATTTGAAGGTTTTGAACATCCTAAAACTAAATTAGAATCATCACAATCTTAGATATCTCCAATGAATGCACATTTCTCCTCAATTGGCTTAAACCTTTAAGGACAACAGAAATGAATGGTGTCACAGTTGCATGATTGTTTGGGTCAATTGTCAGGTATCGTGTCCAGCTTAGGGAAATCTGATACCGACTGATAGTCTGATATAGCTGTCAGCATATCTTCAATGAGGAGACTATTCATACAAGGTGGTGAAGCAACCTGACAAACTTGGTGTTATATGGGGCATGCCAGTTAAATGCCTGAAGAACCACAAAAAACATACGTGCCTATGGAAGTGGTTCTACTAACTAATTTAGGCAGTTTTTAGCTTAACAAGAGGATCACAACTAACCCTCTATTACATCTTGGAATTATTAGCATATTCAAATATAGCTATCCATGTTATAAAGTTACTTTCCACATTCATGAGTCCCCGAAAGGTTGAAAAATACACAAGGTTGAAGAACAGCGTAACTGTGTAAACAACTACACCAATTAAACCACTGTTATAATTAATAATATCATCAACAGGCATCAACATGCAGCATGAATTAACCCTCTCATATGACAGAAAACTTCAAATGTTTTTATCCATTATAAAAAGCCTGCTAAGGCTCAGAGGTTTTGGAAGGAATAAAGAGGGTAAAATCTTATGGAGTTGTGCAGTTTATGCAGTTCTTCGGCGTATTTTGTTGGAAAGAAATGCTCATAGATTTAAGAGAGCTGTGATGGATTTGGAGTTGTTATGGAACTGGATTGTTTTCCTAGCTTATCTTTGGTGCTCAGCCCATGGTCTATTTAAGGTTGTTTCTTGGACAGATATGGCATGAGATTGCAGAGCTCTTTTACATTGATGTTTCCTTTTTTTCTTCCTACCATACATTGTTTGCTTACTGGAGGATAGCTTATTCTCTCTTCATTTTGTACTCTACTTATCCTTTCCCAATACAATTCTTTTTTTATCAAAAAAAAAATAAAATGAAAAAAGGCTGCTAAAGGGTAAGTAACAAAAATGAGTAATGATATTTAAAAATGAAATAAGGCATGAGTTAATGTCAATATTAGGCCTTACGATGATGATGTCCCAGAAGATGTAATTTACACTAACATTAATTACAGTGAGATCTGTCTAACAAGGGACACGCACTACAAGAACTAACATCAAGTGGTTAATAGCTTATACATATTGTCATTGAATGGTAGAATAGTTGATTCAAACACAAGACTGAGATACTTATAACTTTTAATTAGGAACAGAATATTAGCAAAACTTGAATGCTTTCTAAACTTGTCTACTTGAACATTTTCTTAATCCATATCAATTCAAAATTTTACATCTTTCTCTTATCAGTTTATTATTTTGGCATCATTTAAGCAAACTAATGGAACTAACAAGTTAATAGCTATATTATAATTTTGAGATCACATCAGATTTAATCAACTGATTACTGAAAGTACTACCAGTAGTGAGAGAAAGCAACACTCAGCAAGCATCTCATTAAATATCAAGAAGTTGTCTGCCACTCAGAACCAAGTGTAGAAATCAGATAATTTAAGATAGATACAATATCACAACCCTTTGAAAGAAAACCTACTCAAAGGTAATCAAGCCCCTCTTAGGATAGCATCTACGACCAAATTTTTAGAAGAAAAAGTCATTAAAGCCAGAAGTTTGACAAATGCGAGCAAAGTTAAAAGCAAATTAACTGTTCAAACACAAAACTTAACCCATTAGCATGCTGCATGGGATCAAGAATCAAGCAAGCAAGTCATCAGTTCACATTATCAGATAAATATAGAACACAAGTTATGCAAAAGCAGTCACAATAAACACATCATTGTACTAAAATGTCCAAATTAAAAACTTGAAGACATGCTACTTGCATTTTACTAACAGAATCTTATCTCAACATAAAAGAGCAAAGATGTGAGTTATAAAGTTACCTCCGATGAAGCATCTGGAGGTTCAACACGTTCAGTGAAAGTTCTTGAAGCCTACAACACATGTTTATTACTAATCATTTATCAAAAAGATTTTATCTCTAGAATCATAAGAAAACTCACGCAATACTCACAGCTGTATATTCAGAAGAATTTGCATGTCCGTTTTCTGATACTGAAACCCGAGGCGAAGAATCTTCATCTGACCCTTCTCGAACTGGTGATGGTGGTCGAGGAGGAGGAACATAAAGTACTCTCAATTTGCATTCTTCAACATGGTGGCCTGACTCTTTATTGAACTATATGCAATAATCATAGAAAACCAATTAAATAAAGCAAAGTGAGTGAATACTGTCATGTGCAGTTATTCTATCAAGATATAATTTCTTATGGGTTAAATTGTCACCATTTCTGCAGTAATATCTTTTGATGTGGCTCCAGCACTTGCAACTACGCTTTGAAGGAGAAACTTATCCTTACATTGCATCTCCGAAGGCGCCTCCTTTTGGGCTTGCATTGTTACTGAATTATAAGTAAGAAATGAACAGTCAATAGGACAACAACAAAGACTGTTCAAAAAGTTGCACATAGAGGAATAATTTTAGAGCAAAAATTAATCAAAGACTAACTAAATCACAATATTTTACTAAATTACTATGCACCCATTTAAGGATAGAGACAAAACTATCAGGTACAGATTGTTTCTCATGCATGCGTGTGAATATGTGTGCATTTTTTAGTATGCATAATTGAGAGTGGAAGAGAAAGGAAGGGAGCATAAGGAGAGAAAGAGACCGATAACATCACATGTAGACCTGGGCAACACGATCCCAGTGTTGGGTCTAACACAGTACTTCTTTGGATTCGTCGTTTTAACCTACAAGACCACCAATTTTACCCAAATCAAAACTAAAAATTTCTGTGACTCCAAAGAGCCAGGAATTCACTACCCAAAAAAAATTGAAATTAAAGGGGAAAACAATAAAAAATAAGATAAAGTGACCCAGAAATGCGGTCTCGACTCTCGAAGTACAATTCAAACCTTGAAAGCCACATAGTCATCTGTCTTGTTAGACAACTGCAAAGAGCAGGAGATCTGCTTCCTCAATTCAACTATTCCAGAAACAAAAACAAAAAAGGGATAAAATTAGAAATACCCACAAAGCAAAGGATCCGAAAAAGAAAAACCAAACGGATTTTGTATCGAAAAATAATAGCTTTAATTGAAGCCTTACAGGGAAATTGAAGCTCCTGAGGTTGGATATTGAGGAGCTCGCCGGTACTCATACCGAATGGATCGGAGGAAGATCAACGGAGACCAAAAGCAAAGGCCGTTTCCGGCGAGCAAAAGCGGTTTCCGAGAGAGAGAGCTTCGAACGGAAAAATTGAGACTGGTTTTCGAATGCGAGATAGAGCTGCAAAGCAACAACGTGGGACAGAGTGTGTTTGTCTCTCTTTTGATCTTCGGAAAGCTTTGCTCTGGGGTATCTAAGGATAATTCTGTCTTTTCCACTCTTGCATAAGTTCTAGAACCAGAACCATTTGCATTCCTTGCCTTTATTTTCCCTCCTTTTTAAGTTCTTCACAAATTCCTTTTTCCTTTTCTTTCTAAGGCTTTCTGATGTTATTTGTTAGTGATACTCTTTTGAGAAATTTTATTTTACTTGATTTATGAATGCATAAGCTAGACAATTATCAGAAATATATTCATGTTATTTTAAGAATAAATTAAAAGTTATTTTTTTGAGATGGGATGGGAATAACATTCAAACTTAATTAATAATGTACTATCAACATCTTAGCAAACTTTTAGTTACAAGAATTCATAATTATGATATATGATAAAATGTTAAAGAAAAAATATAAGAATTAATTTTGAAATAATTGATTTAAAAAAAAATTAATTTGTGTTTATATTATAAGTTGTATAAAACAAAAAATATAGTTGTCAAGATAAATTTATTTTGTTTTGATATGTTATCCAAAAAGTGATTTTACAAAAGTTAATTTTATTTTATTAAGTAGCTTTGTAATTAAGTGTTATTGAAGTCATTTTCAAAACTTGCAAGTTTTGTATTTAAATTTTGAATCATAACCAAAGTAATAAAAAAATTTATTTTCATAAAAGTTTATTTAATTCTTTTTGTGACCACATAGTTAAAGGTTAAAAGATATTTAAATATAAAAATATTTATTATAAACTATTTTTTGTCACATTATCTCATATTAATTGAGATAATATAATCTAAGCAGTTAAGCCATATAAAACAAAGTTTAAGCTCAATTAATTTAAAATAAAAATTATTGTTTTGTTCTAAATTTTTTTAAAAAAATATCATTTGGTTCTAAGCATTTAGGACTTTTAATTTAGTTCCTCTTATATTATGTAAAATGTCTAAAATATTCATTGATATTACGTGGTTATTAGTGTGACATTATAGGATTTAAATCTAAATTGTATGTTAGTAATATTATTCATGTAAGCATGAGCATTTAGGCCAAAAAGAAAAGTAAGCATAAGCATAATTGTAAATCTAACTCAATAGTAAAAAGTAAGAATCGAGTTGGGTGAGAATCAACCACAATTTGATTCTCCCCAAACCATGGTTTCACTTTCACATATACAAAGGCATAATGTTTTTTTGGGCCATGATACAAAGGCATAATTGATTCTGCAATTTATTTGCCACTGATCCCTTTGACCAAAGAGAATCGATTTTTACATGGAGAATTGATTTAGCATGGGACCCGCCAACCATCTTTACTAGCCCATAACTCCCATCTATGCCATCCAATAACCCATGACTTGCTTGACAAAGCAGGTTTTACAGTCAGTCCCACAAGACCAAGCAGTTCTGAAGTGATGCATTGGCTTTTCATACCAAAAATAAACTATGAAACCCCCACGTAGTTACCAATCACTTGCTTGAAAAGGAAACTTTTATATTTACATAGTCCCACAGGACTAAGCAGTGCTAAAATAATGCATTAACTCTTCATAACAAAAATAAACTATGAATCATATAGACCAACACTCTGGTATGACTAAACTAAACATGAAATTCTCAAATCTGTACTTACCAAAACTCAAAACTATATACAAGGCCTTTTTATACTGAAAAGATACTGTAACAAAATAGAGGATATTTGAGCAATAAATCTTGTCCGAATACTTACAGCCAAATAAAGTACCAACCATGAATATAATAAACCCATAAACATTCCTTGAGCCAACACCTAAAATAAGAGTGCAACACTTTGTACAATCTCCCTGACACCATCATGAACTTTTGAGGTAAAAAACAGATCAACCATCTTGTTGACAACTCAAACATACATGAACCACCATTGATCCAGCATGAAGCCCAGTAATCAGAAAAGTCTTGTGCCTAAATCACTTGTATATGTAGCTACTAGATGTGTGTGTCACTATAGATGGGACTAATAACACCCATAATTAAATTTCAACCGTATCTCCATATCTTTTTTATCTAAAATTTTTGTCTTCCACATAATAGCCTTCAATGTTATCAATCACTGTTAGCAGCAGCAAAAGTATCAGATGAAGACTGCTGATGACGGGATCGAGCAGTTAATCCAGCAAACCAAGCAACCCTCATAAGCTGCAGACCAAGAATCAGCACCCACCAGCAAACCAGACCCCTAATTGTATGCAGCATCCATGCTGGTGTGCTGAGCTCCACCCCAAGCCTCAACCCCCTCATCAGCTGTAAGACACGGTAAGACTCATAAATTATAGGGGTCACAAGCCAGACTGGTGACTGCCAATGCCAAGTCAGTGTCTCAGTTAGAACCTGTACTGACAGCAGAAGAAGGTAAGGACCCAGTAACACTGCAGATGAGATTAAAGGAAGTTGAGGTTGTAGAAAGCCCTTTTCAGATCCAAACATCATCAACAATGGGACAATAAATCCAGAAAGACTTGCAACAATGTTCCAGAACTGATAACTGAAGGGAGCCTTGCTGTTACAGTTCTGTGTTGGGTACTTTGGACGTGCACAAGAGTCGGCCATGAGGAGGAAAAGGGAAGCACCAAGGTTAAAGATGCAATCAAGTCCAATCAAGGAAAGCAGGCTGGCAATATTGGGGCCAAGAAATATTGAAGATATTGGTAACCACAATGTTGGAACCATGCCTGTGGCGAGGAGAATTGAAGGGCCCAGAAGCCACATGGGCCATTTGAGAAACTGAAGCTGTGCTACTGGATTATATCTTGTCTCTGCAGCTCTTTCAGCATTGTTAGTGGATGATTCATCTGTGTTACTGGAATTAAGGGTTTCAAATATGTTTGTGCTATTCTTCAAGAAGTTATCACTGCTCTTATCAGTAGGAACATATGTGACAGGTGGTGGCTCCCATGGAGTCAGCTTTGCGCAGCATAGTACACAGGATCGTTTAATGGGAACACAAGGTAAGGTAAGTCCTTTGAATACTTTTACTGATTTCGACAATGCTATGCTTCTAGGATGAGCCTTCAGAAAAGTCAAGGTAGGAATCTTTAATTGAGGTTGAGCTAATAATGCCATTTGTCTATTCATGCTTGAGTGTAGCAACTGTAAAGAGTTTAATGCTCTTTGTTCTCTGACACCTGAAGTTAAGAAAGAGTTAGCAAATGATGACACAGAATATGTTGCCCCCAAAATGGGAGAAATCAGACTGTTTAAATGAAATTTGCATCATGTTAATGAAGATTTATCATAATTTTGGATGCTATTTTTGGCAGACAATCAATAAAATGAGTAAATCTACCACCATCTTGGACAGTATTTTAAAAACAAAATTGAAAACAACAAGAAATATTCTAGACACAGGGATAAAGTAAATTACATGGGCCCGTTATATCCTAGGACAGTCAATTGGAAGCTAATGCATTGAATGTATCCACCATTTCATCCTTTCTTATGACTACTGTATCAGAACTCATAGCATCAAGAAGATAAACTTCATTTATGATAGATTATATGAGAATCAAATACTATAAGAATCATCTTTTCAAATTTTAAGGCAACTAAAAGCAGAAAGAATTGTGTTGAGAGAAGCAAGGACAAAACAGATGGACTCTATATATCCTTGCAAATAGGTCAAGTTTATTGACTTGCTGATACCAGAGCAATGAAATGAAATCAATCAAGTAATGGCATTGGCAGAACTCTAATTGCAGAAGTACTGTAGAAGTTATATTTTATTTTAAATTTATTTTCTCTTTAATGTCTATCAACTTAGTAGAAGGAGATAGGATTTTATTTAAAAAGAGGGGTGGAGTCGGAGTTGTGAAATATAGCACCCTCTTGAATCAAAGGCTTTTTATTTTTCCAAGCAGAGGAAAAGAAAACAAAGAAGAGCCTAAATACAGCAATGAAGCTATGGATTCAACAACTATTACTACAGGGCTCAAGGTCCTTACTGAAACTTACATAGAAGGTTCATTTTCTGACAAAATTGGTAGTAATTTAAAAATAAAAAAAAAATAAAATAAAATAAAATAAAAACTTCACACTTGCTACTAGGTAAAAAGAAGTCAAAACAACAGAACTTATTAAATGAACTCATTCAAATATCAAGTCAATTATGGTAATCAAAACCGAAAATAGTCAACTAAGTACTGAATTTTTCACTCCAACAAGCCAAAGAATAAAAATTAGACATGAAATCTTAAGCTAAAAGAGGCACAGAGATAGTACTGGTCTTCCAAAATGAGACTGGGAAATTTTTAGTCAAACGAGATGCCACCAGATAAGAAAAAGCTAAAAATTTTAATTTTACTTCTTGTTTTTCTTTCCTTTTCCTTTCCGATCGATTCCCATAATCCAAACAGAGGATGGGAAAATATATATGTAAAGAAATAGTTGCAATTACGGTGAAAGTCAGAAACTTGCTCTAATTCTAGAGAAAGAAATCCAATAAGAAGCTGAGAATTTGAAGAAAAGGGGACACTTACCTCTTAGCAAACTCTTGGGAAAATCAAAGAAAAGCAATCAGGTGATATTTTTCAAGCAAAGCCAGGTACAACAAATTTGAAGGTTGAGCTCTGTAGAGGAAAGAAGAGCATCGGACAACACCCTCTAAGTTTGGGGACGAAGACTTAACTTCAAACCCAAACGTGGTGGCTTACCGAAAAAAAGAAATTACCCAAACCTGGTGGAAGAGTAGCTTTATTTGCACAGCCAAACATATAGGCCGAAAGTAAAATTAGAATTTGAAAACATTTTTTTTGTTTCCATATTTTCAAATCCTAAATTTTGTAATAATTTTTTTTTTTTCTAGCACTTAGAATAACTACGTTTTNTTTGTAATAATTTTTTTTTTTCTAGCACTTAGAATAACTACGTTTTCTTTTTCATTTCATACTATTCTTTATTTTTTGGACAATTTGAAAGAAAAAAAATACACCTTATTACATTTTTTTCCATCAATTGTTATATAATTTTTTTAACCTGTGCATTTGTAATTAAAAAGATTCAAACTAGGGATGAAAATATGTCTGATGACTAAGAGCACATTCTACTAAATTAGACCTGCAGCCTTACAACGGTTATCATATTAGTAGAATAACAAAACTGTAAACAAATAGATTTTGAATACATTTTTTATGATGGGATATGTTACTCAATAAAATTAATAATTATTTCAAATTTATTTTATATTTTTTCTATAGAAGGTTGCACTATAAAAAGTAGTTGATTTTAATCCCTCTATATTTATTCCCACTCATAGATCAGTTTCCATTCAATTTTAATATGATTTGAATTTATGATTTTTATAAAAGAGTACTTAATAAATACTCAATAATTATAGTGATCCAAAAAAATTTTACAAAATTATTTTGATATATAAATATGTAAAATAATTATTGCATATAATATAATTAAAGTTAATATGATTTAAAACAATATATCTTGAATTGCCCACAAACTGATCTTTTTTATGCAGATCAATTAAAGTTATATTTCCTTTTGCAGAAAGTGGTGTTCTATTTGAGTTCATATAGTTTGTAAGTAAATGTGGGAGGTAAGGAGAAAAGAGGAACAAATTGAACTCAAAGGAGGTACAAAAGCGTTCTAACCCATATGATATATGGCTTCTTTTAGTTGAGAGTGATATCGACATTTTATTTATGTCAAGCAACGAATTAATAGAGTTTTTATGGTCTTTATTTATTAAATTATTTTATTAGAGTCAAGCAATAAACTAATCAAGCTGTTATGGTCTTTATTACTCCATTTTAACTTGTTTATAGGATCTAGATTTGAGTATATCCAAAATCCTTTGATTAGGAGCAAGTCATATAACTTTTCTTGCAATTCTTTTACTCTGAGTGCATGCTTGGTGAGGTTCGGCAGTTGAATCCTGGAGAGTAGGATGCTTTCAACTTGTTGCACTGAGACATAGTCTCTAAGGGGTAGAAATCTACTCTAAGCCTCAGTCACCAAATAGATAAGTTTTTTCAATATTATCTCTATTTTCCAACACCATATGCAGCGCAACAGTAATTACTATATTAACTTAAAAGAAAGTAATTTTTTTTTGCGAATATGACTATTTATAGTTATTATACTTGTTTCTCTTTCATTTTTTTTTTTTTGTTTCTCTTATCTTTATTTACGTGTCTTCTCTCCTTTCTATTTTAGTTGTCTGTACATTGCAATGTATCCCATAANTGTATCCCATAATAGAGATGTTTAACAGGGTCACACCGAAAAATATATGCATGCAGGAAACACTTTGTGATCTCCTTCCAATTCACCCGCTGTTATTTGTTAANGAGAAAGGGTATGAAATACCAATCCGGTGAAGATACATTTCTAAGAAAATTTCCAAAAAAGATAAAGATTTAAGAAATTGATCAAATCAATAAAAATAGGGGTTTGATGTAAACAAAATGCTTAGACACGTAAACATATATATATATATATATATATATATATATATATATATNAATGCTTAGACACGTAAACATATATAAAATTGAATTTCATAAACATTTTATGCATAGATATGTAATATATAGTTAAACAGGTAATATCTGAATATTGAAAAAAATCCTTGCAGTTGCAAACCAGAATCTTCTTAATTAGCAGTTAAACCTAAATCCTCTTTATATGTACATACGTAATATAAGAGATCTCAATATTCCACAGCATATTTTAGTCTGAGCACGATCATTATCAATACTGATTAATCTATCTATTAGCTTTTGACCTTTCTCTCGACAAATAATTGACACCGTGACGATAAAATAGAGAAAAAGAACCAAGAATTTAAATTAGGAAAAGAAAAGAAGAAAGAAAGCAATTAGGAAACAGGTGACAAAAAGAGACAAAGTATAATGCATGTATAAAACCCAACATGATATTGTCAAATCAAAAAGGCCATGAAATAATCGAGAGCAGCTATGATATATTGATTTATGTTTTCTATAATAGCAAAATGGTCATTCCCACTTGTTCCAATCCATAGCATTTTTCTTCTAACGGTCCCTGAAAGCGCAACCCCTACTCCATCATCTTTTGTTTCTTGTTGTGTTGGTTGCCTAAGTCAAACTTGTTCCAATCGATCGCATTTGCCCAAGTCAAACTTGTTCCAATCCATCGCATTTTTCTTCTTTTCATCTAACGGGCCCTGAAAGCGCAACCCCTACTCGATCATCTTTTGTTTCTTGTTGCGTGGTTGCCCAAGCCAAACATGAGAGAGAGAATGGGAAAGAGAGAGAGAGAAAAAGAGCTACAACTAGCTCGAAAGAAAAAAAGATTAATACTATTTATACATTAATTAATCTTACATAATTTAAGTGTAACATAAAAAAAGTTTAATTAAGTGGCTACTTAAACCTTAAAATTATGACAACTATATATGTTAATGTAAAATAAATATAAAATTAAGTAACATTATTTAAAAAAAAGAAAGAGGGAGGTTAATTACCCTTCCCTTTGGTCCATGGTTGTTTAAGAAAGAGGTGCTTTTCTATGGCGATTTTAAGGTCGGGGGTCGTAGTTGTGGATGTGGGCCCTTACTCTTCAAACTTGCCTACAAACGTGCACAATGAGAAAAAATACCCGCGTAAACTGTCGCCCTTTTTCTCCATCTTTCTTGGAAGGCGGCTCTTCTCAGAATAGAAAAACGAAGCCCACAGCACATATATATTCACTCCTGTAGTGCACCACCTGATTATCTTCCCTTTTCCTTTCTTGTACCTATTCCTCTGAATGTGTTTTATATGTTTGGATCCCAAGAAAATTTGAATCACTTTCTAGCCTATATATATCAATTAAGCTAGTAAACCCACTTTATGATCTGAATGCCAGAAATCATGAGTATATCCGTGAATGGACAATCTCAAGTTCCTACTGGTTTTCGGTTTCATCCAACGGAAGAGGAGCTGTTGCAGTACTACTTGAGGAACAAGGTCTCTTATGAGAAGATTGACCTTGATGTTATTCGAGATGTTGATCAAAACAAGCTCGAGCTATGGGATATACAAGGTGACACTTGAGATGCTTTGAAGAAAATTGCTTCCTCTAATTGATTTTCTTTGTTCTTCCTTGGAGTGTTTCTTCATCTCATTTGGTATCCCTTTGTATTCGAGATGTTGATCAAAATAAGCTCGAGCCTTGGGATTTACAAGGTGACACATGAGATGCTTTGAAGAAAATTGCTTCCTCTAATTGATTTTCTCTATTCTTCCTTGGAGTGTTTCATCATCTCATTTGGTA
Organism: Cercis canadensis; assembly: GCA_003255065.1. Lineage (NCBI taxonomy): Eukaryota > Viridiplantae > Streptophyta > Magnoliopsida > Fabales > Fabaceae > Cercis > Cercis canadensis. The sequence continues at coordinate 469,378 of QAOA01005544.1, forward strand.
TCCCTTTGTATATGAGTTCATCATCTCATTTGGTATCCCTTTGTATTAGAGATGTTGATCAAAATGAGCTCGAGCTTTGGGATATACAAGGTGACACCTTAGATGCTTTGAAGAAAATTACTTCCTCTAATTGATTTTCTTTGTTCTTCCTTGGAGTGTTTCATCATCTCATTTGGTATCCCTTTGTATTCGAGATGTTGATCAAAATAAGCTCGAGCCTTGGGATATACAAGGTGACACCTAAGATGCTTTGAAGAAAATTGCTTCGTCTAATTGATTTTCTTTGTTCTTCCTTGAAGTGTTTCATCATCTCATTTGGTATCCCTTTGTATATGAGTTGTTCATCATCTCATTTGGTATCCCTTTGTATTCGAGATGTTGATCAAAATAAGCTTGAGCCTTGGGATATACAAGGTGACACCTGAGATGCTTTGAAGAAAATTGCTTCCTCTAATTGATTTTCTTTGTTCTTCCTTGGAGTGTTTCATCATCTCATTTGGTATTCCTTTGTATATGAGTTGTTCATCATCTCATTTGGTATCCCTTTGTATTTGGGATGTTGATCAAAATAAGCTCGAGCCTTGGGATTTACAAGGTGATACCTAAGAAGCTTTGAAGAAAATTGCTTCCTCTAATTGATTTTCTTTGTTCTTCCTTGGAGTGTTTCATCATCTCATTTGGTATCCCTTTGTATTTGAGATGTTGATCAAAATAAGCTCGAGCCTTGGGATATACAAGGTGACACCTGAGATGCTTTGAAGAAAATTGCTTCCTCTAATTGATTTTCTTTGTTCTTCCTTGGAGTGTTTCATCATCTCATTTGGTATCCCTTTGTATATGAGTTGTTCATCATCTCATTTGGTATCCCTTTGTATTTGGGATGTTGATCAAAATAAGCTCGAGCCTTGGAATTTACAAGGTGATACCTGATATGCTTTGAAGAAAATTGCTTCCTCTAATTTATTTTCTTTGTTCTTCCTTGGAGTGTTTCATCATCCCATTTGGTATCCCTTTGTATATGAGTTGTTCATCATCTCATTTGGGTTGTTGCAGAGAACTGCAAAATAGGAACCACCTCTCAACAAGACTGGTATTTCTTCAGCCACAAAGACAAGAAGTATCCCACTGGAACGCGTACCAACCGCGCCACAGCAGCTGGGTTTTGGAAGGCCACCGGCCGTGACAAGGTGATATATAGCAACGGAAAGAGGATCGGAATGAGAAAGACTCTTGTTTTCTATAAAGGCCGAGCACCGCATGGCCAAAAGTCTGATTGGATCATGCATGAATATAGACTAGATGACAACACCAGCGACTCCACCATTGTAAGTAACTCATCAGACAAACAAATATATATAGTTTCTTTCTTTCATTCACTATTCTTTGAAAAGATATGTCATTACTATATGACTTAAACAGAGAGACATCTACTCTAACGACGTGAACTAACCCTGCAGGGTGGCTAGCTAAACGGATATAGTTTCTTTATATTTAGACCATTTCTTTGTATTAGCTATACAATTATGGCATAATACTTTAACCATTAATTACTAGTAATTAAGACGGTCTTATTTGTTTGAAATTTTAGGTATCAAATGTTACGGGAGATGGATCCCAGGAAGAAGGATGGGTGGTATGCAGAATATTCAAGAAGAAGAACCACCTCAAAATCCCAGACAGCCCTCTAGCTTCCTCAGCCACAATCCACGTGTTTGATTCCTGTGACGAGGGAGCTTTGGAGCAGATACTTCAGCAAATGGGTAGAAGTTGCAAGGAAGAAAACGAAGGCAACAACAACAATAATGGAAGATTTGCTAGACCAAGAGGCTATGACTCAGTTGCCATCAACAACAACAATGGCTACCTTGACAGGTTCATGAAGCTTTCAAGNGTCTTATTTGTTTGAAATTTTAGGTGTCAAATGTTACGGGAGATGGACCCCAGGAAGAAGGATGGGTGGTATGCAGAATATTCAAGAAGAAGAACCACCGCAAAATCCCAGACAGCCCTCTAGCTTCCTCAGCCACAACCCACGTGTTTGATTCCTGTGACGAGGGAGCTTTGGAGCAGATACTTCAGCAAATGGGTAGAAGTTGCAAGGAAGAAAACGAAGGCAACAACAACAATAATGGAAGATTTGCTAGACCAAGAGGCTTTGACTCAGTTGCCATCAACAACAACAATGGCTACCTTGACAGGTTCGTGAAGCTTTCAAGAAATGCATTTTTTATTTATGTGTTATTGGGTTAGTGGAAGCTGCAGAGACCTTATTTAATGTAAGCTTTAAGGTCATTATATCTTCCTTTGTATTTTGTAGGCTTTCAACTACAAAAAGTGATCAAGAGGTCATATCCTCAATCCCATGCCATGCTGTCTTCATGTTTCTGGATCCACTACTCCTTGGCATGCTCCAAGTTGAGTATCAAAGTAAGCCAAATTCCCCCTTTGAGACACATCCAGTTCATATGTGGACCTTCTTAACGGCCATCTGCATCTACAGCACAGTGCTTGCTATTAAGATTTACGTACAAAATCACAGTAGCTACTACGCTCAGATTCTCAGCCATGTCCTTCTCGTTGCAGGAGCACTTTCTTCAGCTTCCCTCGTGTCCATCTTCTTGCCACGCCTGCTTGAGTGGTTCTTAATTATCATCTGGGCATCAATGCCAGTTATAATGGCACGCCGCTGGCTCAGAGCTCAATTATATTGGGTATTTTCTGGAATCATGAACTCAATTTCCCAAGCTAAGAACAAGCTCAATATGCTTGTAGGACGTATGATCAATCTAAGGCAGCAACACTTGCCCAAATGATAATAGAATAAATTCAGGGTTTTGTTTTGTTATGTAAGATACTTCTACCTCTTGTATGCCTATGTTTATAATGCTCTCATCATAGGAATCTAGAGCATATTCAGAGGAAAAGTAAGAAGAAAAATAGGCTCTATTGTTGTTCTTAGCAATAATAAAATAAATAAAATGCTTTATCGTTGTTATTACAAACCGTATGATCAAAAAACCATTTATTTATTTATTTTCTATGAAACATATTCATTGAGAAGAAACTCGTACATCAGCAGCAATAGCCAAAAGCACCTCTGAGGGTGCCTCCTTAATCCAAAAGCATTGATGAAAATCTTACAGTCATTTCCTTCACTCTTTGTAGGAGAGCTTAAGGAGAATCTAAAAGTAGCGAGTAGGATCTTAAAATCACCCATCTGTCCAAAGTAGGAAAGAGTTTTCTTTACCTTGAAAGAGCTGAAGATCTGTAAACTATTTATTTCAGCTACTATATCGAGGAAGGTTATATCCAATGCCATCTCCATGCCCTATCTGATGAGTATAAGGTGTGTGAGTGTGTTTTCTTCCCTCTCTCTCTCTAAAATGGCAGCATCAACTGACTAATCTCCTTATCTAAACCAGAAGCTACAACTTCACCTACATTATTAGTTCGCTTTTTAATTAATAGACTATGCGCAGAACACTAAAGTACTCCCCCCGGGTCTTCTTTTTTCTTTGTCTTTTTTCATTGGGAATTGATTATCTCCATCTTTTTTTTTTTTTTTTTTAACATAAAGTGTAATGTATTGAAAAAGTAAAAGGAAGTACACACTATGAATGAAAATGCTGAGGTCAAATATTATGATTCTTATAATTAACTTATATGTGTGGTTAAACTTATAGGTTATTGGCTAATAGGATCTCTTTATTATATATACATGGATGTAAAGCCAAAAAGACCACCAAAATATAAAGGAAGCCTAAGCTATAATAAGGAAACTGCGCGAGGAAAAGGCTATTATAATATCCTTGTGCCTTCACTGCATATGATATATAAGTTTATTGTTAATTTTTGTGTNTATCCTTGTGCCTTCACTGCAATGATATATAAGTTTATTGTTAATTTTTGTGTGCTATGTAAATATAGTTAAAATTAGTTATTTAGTCAAAACTCAAAACTATAATGCTCTATAATTAAATCACATACTCTTTTATTTCTATAGGGACATAATATGTCTACAAAAGTATGTAAGATTGTCCGTAATTTTATCATGTCTAGATTTAAGTTTAAATCATTACCCTCAGACTTAAATTCTTCAATTTTGTCTTTAAAACACCAAAATTTCATCATCAATTTTGTTAAATAAATTAATTCTCCAGATAAAATATTTTTAAGACGTCATAATTAATTTATATAGAATCAATTTTAATTATCAAGTGACCATTGGTAATGGTAATGGATTGTATTTGCTAAATAAACATTAACGTAATCACATCATGCGAGGATGAGTTGCCATTAGCCTAATAGTAGTCACCTATAACAGCAAATTTTAGGGAGAAAAAAATTCAAATGTTTAGAGAATTTTCTGCTACTAGACACTCTCAAACTATTATTTGGAAAAATGGAAGCATTTTACAATACCTCATTACACATAGTAAACATATGTAAGGGAGAGTGGACTGGTCTCGAACACTTGTCTTTTGGGTTTTGACAAATAGGCAAAATCAGAAGACAGTAAGGGAGACAAATGTCATTCTGTAAAAATAAAGAAAATGTCGCTGAAATTTCCAGTTGATAGTGGAGTTTTTCCTTTCTTGACAGTGACTTGTGAGTTGGGCACTTGGGCTGTGGCGTGTCAATTGCCCTAACTTTAGATCTTTATAATATTCACAATCCATAATCTAGTAACGTAGAATAACCAATGGTCTATTGAATATTGATGACCTAGTAGAACAAAAATTACAGAATAAATAATAAATATAAAAATAAAGAAAACCTGATAAGAATCCCACATGTATGTTTGTTAAGACAAATGAAGTTTAGTTTTAAGCTTTATTTCAGTTGAGTTGGTTCGGAATTCTTTGAATAATTTCACCCTTCGATTGTCTTATCCTGATAATTTGTTATATTATATTTAATTTCTTTACATAATCTATATATGTTTTCACTGAATATACTTCACGAAAAGCAAGTGTAGCCATCACAAAATGTATTAACTGTCATACAAAACACTTTGGTACTTGGATTCTTCACCCCGTACAACACTTTTATCATTTTCCTAACAAATAAACATGTTTAATTTCTCTTAATTAAATTCTACTTTCTAAATAAGATATAAATAAACAGTGGAGAGAAAAGAAAATATATAATTGGAAGCAGTGTAAATAGGTTATTGCATATTGGAATCAATAACTATAATAGTATCAAGGGTTAGACCAGAAAGAACAGTAGCAATGCAAATTAAGGTTTGTATGATAGTGAAATGTTTTTATAGTAGAGTTTCTTCTGGCGTACGCAACGAAGGCTTAGAAAAACTGAAAAATTCCTATTTGTTGATGTTTTCTTTTAGGAGCAGAAAGACAGAAGTAGTAGAGTTTGTGTTTCGGAGGATAATATTTAATATTCATTGCATAGCTCTATATATATAGAGCAAGAGTTCAACAGAAATACAACATGACCCTTATTCTTAGGTATAACTAAAACCTTCCTAATATTGAGTCATAAACAAAATTCAAAAACAAACTTAAATAGGAACCTACAGACTTGGTCAAACAGCAGCTTTATAGCACTTGGTCAAACAGCAGCTTTATAGGCACGTTTTCAACACTCCTCCTTGTCTTAATAGCTGCTGACACCTAGTTTGCCTCTCAGGCTTCAAATTTGGCTTTTGGAAGAGCTTTTGTTAAAACATCTACATTTTGATCTTCAGTCTTGCAATAGAGTAAACTGATTTCACCTTCTCTCTATACTTCCCTTAAGAAAAACAACTTGATCTTAAAGTTCTTAGTCTTGCCATGAAAAACAGGATTATTTGAGATTGAAATTGCAGCTTGGTTGTCAACAAAAATCTATGTTGGTTCATTTTGCTCCATATGCAAATCTACAAGAATATTTCTGATCTATATTGCTTGATTCACAGCAGCAATGGCTGCCACATATTCAGCCTCAGCAGTGCTTTGTGCCACAACATCTTGCTTCTTCGAACACCACGAAAACACTCCTGATCCAAAGCTAAAACAATAGCTTGTTGTGCTTCTCATGTCATCAACCGAACTTGCCCAATCACTATCAGAATATCCATGAAGCTTAAAATTCTGAGAGTGAGAGTACTTAATGCCATAATCTAGAGTGCCCTTAACATATCTCACAATCCGTTTGGCAGCTTGAAAATGCACTTCACTGGTACAATGCATGAATCTTGAAAGTATGCTTACTGCAAACATAATGTCGGGTTTGGTTGCAGTAAGATACATTAAACAACCAATTAAGCTTCTATAATGTTGTTCATCAGCTGTATCTGCTCCATCATCTTTGCTAAATTTCTCCTTCTGGTTCATTGGAGTAGTAGTACATTTGCAATCCTCCATACGAAATTTTTTGAGTATTTCCTTTGCATACTTCTTTTGGCATATGAAGACTCCTTCATGATCTTGCTTCACCTCCATTCCCAGAAAAAAAAAAGTCATCAATCCGAGGTTTGTCATCTCAAATTCTTGGAGCATTTCAGCTTTAAACTCCTTTATTACCTTCTCATCACTTCCTATTACAAGCAAATCATCAACATAGATAGAAACTATAATTAAATTAGCATATGTCTGCTTTACATATAGAGTCGCTTCACTTGGACTTCTGATAAATCCAAGGCTTTGAAGGTGTTCATCAATCCTGTTATACCAAGCCCTAGGGGCCTGTTTAAGGCCATACAAGGCCTTCTTTAACTTGTAGACCTTCTCCTCCTGTCCCTTAACTTGGAACCCTTCGGGCTGCTCTACAAATATCTCCTCCTGCAAATAACCATTTAAGAAGGTAGATTTTACATCTAGATGGTAAACTTTCCATCTTTTATGTGCAATTAAGGCAAGCAACATTCTGATTGTATCAAGACGTGCAACTGGAGCAAACGTTTTTGAAAAATCTACTCCAAGCACCTGAGCATATCCTTTCACCACCAATCTTGCTTTGTATTTGTTTACAGAACCATCTGCATTAAGTTTGGTTCTATAAACCCATTTGACTCCTATGGGCTGTTTGTGTTGTGGTCTGCCTGCCAACAACCATGTGTCATTTTTTTCGATCATTCTGANTTTTTGAAAAATCTACTCCAAGCACCTGAGCATATCCTTTAACCACCAATCTTGCTTTGTATTTGTTTACAGAACCATCTGCATTAAGTTTGGTTCTATAAACCCATTTGACTCCTATGGGCTGTTTGTGTTGTGGTCTGCCTGCCAACAACCATGTGTCATTTTTTTCGATCATTCTGAGCTCTTCTTCCATTGCTTCAATCCATTTCTCATCCTTCTCAGCTTGTTTAAATTCTGTAGGTTCTAAGATAGCAACATTGCTTCTTTCATAAATTTCAGATAAGGGTTTTGTACCTCTAACTGGAACATCATCTATGTCATCATCAAAGTGTTGTGGAATTTCTGGCAACTGCTTCTTTATTGGCTCTTCCCAGCTCCATTGTTTATCCTCTATGAACTTGACATCTCTGCTTACCAGAATTTTTCCATTTTGTGGTTGGAAAATTCTGTAAGCTTTTGAAGTGCTGCTATATCCATGAAGACTCCTGGTTTTGCCTTTTTATCAAGTTGTCTCTTTTAACCTGTGCCACATAAGAAAAACAAACACAACCAAAAACTTTTAGATTTTGTAAATCTGGTTTGTAACCAAACCAGGCTTCAAATAGAGTTTTTTGTTGCAGAGCTCTGGTTGGCAGCCTATTTAGCAAGAATACTGCAGTGTTTACAGCCTCTGCCCACAACTTCTTTGGTAGCTCTTTTTCATGCAGCATACACCTTATCATTTCCATAACACTTCGATTTTTTCTCTCACTTACACCATTATGTTGTGGGGTATAAGGTGCTGTGAATTGATGCTCAACACCAGCTTCTTCACAAAATCTGTCAAAAGTCTCATTTTTGTATTCTATCCCATTATCTGACCTTATTGTATGCAACCTGCAACCACTTTGATTTTCCACCAATGCTTTATATTTCCAAAATATATTAGCAACCTCAGATTTGGATTTGAAGAAATAAATCCAGCAAAATCTAGTATAATCATCAATAAATGTAATATAGTATTTATTACCATTTAAAGATGATGTTTTCTGAGGTCCTCCAACATCTGTATGTACCAGCTGCAACTTATGTGTTGCTCTCCATGCTGTTTGAGGAAATGGTCTTCTAACTTGCTTGCCATATTCACATGCCACACAATCAACTAGTTTGTCTTCTAGCAATGGCATACCATTCATCAAGTTATGTTTCTGCATGTATAGAAGTCCAAAATGATAGAAGTGCCCAAGTCTTTTGTGCCATAAATCAGCATTGCTTACAGTGCTTGAAAAAGCCATTTGCTCCTCCTCCATTAGATTTAGAGCAAAGCTTTTAGCTCTCATCTTCACTTTAAATACATCTCTATCTTTTGCATCTTTGATCAAACACCTTCTGTCTTCAAATATGACTTTAAAGCCTTTTCAACCAGCTGTGCAACACTAAGCAAGTTTTGGTCAATGTCAGGCACATATAAAACATCAGAGATATGTTTCAAACCTGTTAGACTTTCTATAGCCACTGTTCCTTTTCCCTTGACTGGGATGAAATCACCATTTCCAATTTTTACTTTGGAAACTATGGCTTTGTCAAGCTCTTTAAAGAGCTTTTGGTCATTGGTCATGTGGTTTGTGCAGCCGCTGTCTATCAACCAAGAATCGCTGGAGCTGTTACTTGTTGCAAAGCATGTTGTAACAAAGAGTTGCTCTTCTTGATGTTGCTCAGTAGATACTTTTGTCTCTTAATGTTGTTGAGACTTGTAAACACGCTCCATGTGCCCAATATTGCCACACTTTCTGCACTTGACATCAGGCCTCTACAAACATCTTCTTTGAGGATGATTTGTTTTTTTGCAATGTGGATATGGGGAAAAAGTCTCATTTTTGTTAACCTGCTGCTTATTGAAGCTTTCAGGTTTCTTGTTATTCTTCCTCTGGTCATTTTTCTTTTCTTTGCCTCCTCCTGAGTTTTGTGCTTTTATATTAAAAGCCCTTTGTATTGCCTCCTCTTGTCTCATCATTCTTCTCTGCTCCTGTGCCTGCAAAGCATTTATTAATTCTCCCAAAGAGATACTTGACAAGTCTTTTGATTCTTCTAATGATGATATCTTTGATTCATATTTTTCAGGTATAGTGACTAGCAGTTTTTGCATGATTCTTTCATCAGGAAAATCCTTACCAAGAAGTCGTACCTTATTTACAATGCTTAGCAACCTGTCAACATAGCCTTTAATGGTTTCTGTCTCCTTCATGCATTGCATCTCGAATTCTCTGATCAAGTTAAGCACCTGCATGCCTTTGGTTCTTTCACTACCTTGATATTCTAATTTGAGATAATTCCAAATATCCTTGGCAGACTGCAGATTCATAATTCTTGTAAATATTACGCTCCTTAGACTTCTTTGTCTTCCTTTCTTTGTGATTCTTCAGCAGAGCCATTGTGGGGTTTTCAGGTAATGGAAAAATTTCATAGTCATTTTCTACAGCCTCCCAAAGATCTAGAGCTTCAAAATGAACAATCATCCTGATAGCCCAAGCTTCGTAGTTATCACCATCAAAAACTGGTGGTGCAACTGTTGTGGATGATGTGTCACCTTCTATTATGGGTTCTCTTAACTAAACTCACAAATCCCTCAAGATTATAGCTCTGATACTACTTTGTTGATGTTTTCTTTTAGGAGCAGAAAGGCAGAAGTAGTAAAGTTTATGTTTCAGAGGATAATATTTAATATTTGTTGCATAGCTCTATATATATATAGAGCAAGAGTTCAATAGAAATACAAATGTGACCCTTATTCTTAAGCATAACTAACAGCCTTCCTAATATTGAGTCATAAACAAAATTCAAAAACAAACTTAAACAGGAACCTACAAACTTGGTCAAACAGCAGCTTTATAACACTTGGTCAAAAAGCAACTTTATAGGCACGTTTTCAACACTATTTCACATTAGCTTTCTTATTTGCGTAGTTAACCTTTAAGGGCCTCCTCAGTATCCCTCATCACTGGGTCCCTCAAAAATTTATTATTTGCATCATTAGGTTGGAGCTTCCTTCTAAGATATTTTATAAATTATAATGGAAATATTTAACTGCAGCGCATGCAACCAAAATTAAAAATAAGTATAAAAGTTTATAGAAACTTCACACTATAAGAAGCTTCTAAGGTTGAAATATCACTTCAATTTTAGCATAGAAGCTACTGTTGTGACCTCTCAAGTATTTTCCTACCACGTCCCCAACCGTGCTGGTTATATGCGTGAGGTGTTTTTATCCAATGATCGGAATTCATCTCTTGGAACCGTAAAACCCTTTCTCTCATCTTCTCCTAAGATATTGGCTGGCTGGTCACATGTCAATGCACCTTATCTCATGTGCCCTGCTGCCGTCTCTTACACTACATTTGTCTCCTTCTTTGCTCTTCCAAACACCAACCCCATGCTCCCTCACCTTTCATTCATTCACCCTTCCCACCAATACTCATCGCTGTGTTTTCCATGCGCTCTACCACTATATATTCTCTTTCATTCATTTTTCGGGAAGAGAAAAAAAAAAACTGAAAATATTTGGAACTGAAAAATGACATATATCTTGTAATTTTTGGCCTCCAATATTAGAAGTGAGATGTGGTGTCAATGTTATATGACTCAATTGAGAAGGCGTCAAAAGTTATATATATGCCTTAGTTACAAACTTATCATTTAATACCTATTCCTTTTTCATTGGCATATATAGTGTGTTTATCCAACTATGATAATTGAATTCCAAAGAAAATAATAGTACTAGCTAGCTAGTATATTGATAAATTGATAGTCAATGCATGACTCCAATTACTTTTAATTGGGATGACAAATATTAGAATTCCTTGGTGTGTCCCTTGGGATGGGACAGTGAAGAGAGGAAAGATCCACTTCATTATAGCTTCCTTAGAATATGAATTTAAGATCAATGTCGGAGGTTAGGTATAAATAATCGTCCAGAAGCTGCAATACCGACTTTGTTATTCCTTGTCATAAAAAGCACCAATTGCTCCTTCCCTTAATATGAAAAAAGTGTCAATGAAAATAATAAGTAATTGAAACCCATAACCTTTAATATATATATATATATATATATATCATGAACTACCTGATAGTTTCATTACAATTAATATAACCTTTCCGCAGAAAAAATGAAAAGAAGAATAATGGACTATATAAATTCCACATCTGTTTCGTTCACATTGAAGAATTCTAAACATTTTTTTTACGAGTTATTATTTATATTGAAAAGTAAAATATTTATACAAGTAGCTGAAATTTTATGATTCTGTTTATAATAAATCAAATTTTAGACATTAATATTTTTAGTCTATTTACGTATCTTAATTTAAGATATTTTTATATTTCAAAATCATTTTTCATACAAAAATTATAAGAACATATATAAATAAACAGTCATAATTGATTCTAAATTATCATTTTTTGTTAAAGTTAATCAGAGATAAACTATTTAATACTACCTAAATAATCATTAAAATAGTTCTTATGAAGTGGTTATTACAAAAAAAAAATAATTTAAGTTATCGGGGATTCTATGATACTACGTAAGTATGTCATACTACATTGACGTGTCAAGCATACATAATTTTCATATTTTATTATATATAAAATATAATTTATTTAATTTTTTAAACAAACTTAAAAATAGTTAATTTGTACACATGTCATTCATTTATTGGTTATTTCTATGTAGTATGACATACTACATAAATACTAAAAGTATCTAAGAAATCTCCTTAAGTTATTTGTGTAAATTTTAAACTTCATCAACGGTGTACTAAATATAGAGAGAGAGAGAGAGGGAGAAAGATAGAGGTGTGTGCATTAAAAAGAGCAGCCTCCACGATCTCTGAGATTGAAGAAGATTACTAATTTTTTATTTTAAGATTATTCTTAATTTATTTATGTTGTCCATATTACTTAGTTAATGTGACATTTTCTTTCTTTTTTAGTTCTTGGATCTTTTTGGTAGGAATATCGACAATAAGGGGAGAGACATCACGAGGTAACTGTTCAAAAATAAAAAATAAATTAACGGAGATTCTATGATATCACATAGATATGTTATACCACATTGACATAACAAGTATACGTAATTTTTATGTTTTATTAGATATAAAAATAATTTATCTTATTTTCTCAAATAAATTTAAAAATAATTAATTTGTATACATATCATTCATAAATTGATTATTCTCATGTAATATGACATTATTACATAAATACTAAAAGTATCTAAGAAATTTTCATAAATTAAATGGATAAGAAAAGAAGAAGAAAACGGCAAACGGGTTGACAGGTAAATGTTCATCAAAAGCAGATTCTTTCTACACCTATAGTAGACTTTTAAGTCTTGTTAGAAAAAAAAAATGGATAATTAGCAAGCTGGATATCTTAGGACACGTTTACCTGCCATTAGAATTATTAGTCACTTTTACAAATGATTTGATATTTCTATCATGCTATATATATATACTGCTTGATAATGATTCTCAAAAAAAAAAAAAAAAAATGAATAGAATTGGAATATATGTTAATTGCGTCATGTATTTAAGGAGATCAAAATATTAGTCCATCCAAATTCTAACTATAAGGATTGGCCAATCTATACCTGTTTTAAAAATGAACTTTGTTTTAAGGAGATCAAAAAGAACTTTGTTTTGTTACAAATCATTTCTCCTGCTTTTTATTTTTATTATTATTTTTATTACGCTCTTCTTGCGTAATCGTTGGCATCACTGGCATGTGTTCAATTCTATTCCTATATGAAGAAAAGTTAGTCATGACTCGTGAGTCATGGTACGCATAAAAGGGTCAACTAATCACAATATCGAATTAATTTGATGATGATTCTGCCTCCAAAGAAAGTTCCTAAAGTAATTGTTAATTTATATGAATTAATTATTGGTGCAATCTATGGTGCATTGGACCATTCGTGCCTTGAATATTTGTGATGTAACTTACATATATGGCCATAAATGTCTACGTAAGCAAAATGATGAAGAGAGTAAATCAATTATATGTACGAGAAGTACGAGCATGCGATTCCCCTATATATGGTGTGTATGAGGGTGTGGTTCTCTGTGTGGGGCAAAACGATTATTTATGTAGAGTGATTAATACGGAAGCGTCTAAGTTAGATGGTGAAGTGGGAGTGCCAGATGCTGAGCATGTTAGTCTTCCAATCTTCAGATTAAGAGGTCGAGGTGTTAAACTTGCACAAAGGCTGAAACCAAAGAAAACAAAGATGTTGATGAGATGCCCATGCTATCAACAACGTCACAGCGTAAGGTTAGAGATCAGACTATTTCAAATATTTTCAACACCCCACTCTTTTCTTTTTTTCTAAGTTGAAGTGAGATTATCTGCATTTAAATCCTACCATATGAGATAATCTGAAATTTTATTGAAAAATTAGTTGAGTGAGTATGTGTTATTAATCTATAACCTCCGGTTTGTACTTCGTATCATCTAATTTAATCTATTTCTTCATGAAACTTTCTGGATTTCCCATTGTAATAGATGATACTTTAATTCGAGAATAATATTTTTAAAGTATCATTACGGAATGTTCGATAAATTAGAAAATGGATTCAGAACAGTACAAGATATTATGAAAAGTGCACCTTCTTGACTTATTTTCATTATTATTATATATTTGTATTTGTGCCTTAGTGCATAACCTTCAGAGATCTGTTTTAATAAAAAATTTGGTGTCTTTCTTTTTACTACTTTAAATTTGTAGCTCATCAACTACAAGGGATCAAGAGCTCATCTCCTCAATTCCATGCCATGCCATGGTCATAGTTTTGAATCCACTGCTCCTTGTTGTGCTCCAAATAGAGTATCAAAACAAGCAAAAATCGCCCTTTGAGACACACCCAATCCATATCTGGACTTTTCTAACGGCCATATACATCTACAGCTCCGTGCTTGGTGTTAAGATTCACATACAGACTCACAGTAACTGCTATGCTGAGATTATCAACCATGTCCTTCTCCTCTCAGGAACACTTTCTTCAGCATCCCTACTGTCCATTTTCTTGCCACGCCTTCTCCTTTGGTTTCTGGTTGTTATCTGGACATCTTTACCAATTATACTGGCCCGTCACTTGCTCAAAATTGTGCTCTGTTGGTTATTAGAAATGATAGTGAGCTTAACTTCCCATGTTTTTGGAAGTATCATTATATTTGTTGGATGCATCAAAAAGTGGCGGCAACACTTGCTCAACTGGTCATGGTATAATAAGGTTGTTATGTCCCGTAAAGTTTGTTTGATCAGTAAAGGTACAACTTTAATGATTTGTATTGAAAACAAAAAGAATAAGGGAGAAAGTCAGAACAAAGGAAATTTAAAAGATTATAGTCATGATATTTGTATTATTACATTATCTCGTGATAATCATGTCTAATATTTAATTTTAAGTCACCCCTCTTAAGTTTTTTAATCCAATTTTCTCTCTAGTGCCTCTGCCCTATCATTCAAATTCACTCTGCTAAGATATATATATATATAGAGAGAGAGAGAGAGAGCAGAGACAGAGATGGATAGATAGCGAGAGAGAGATCAATGGTCCAGTAACGTAGCTTCAGTTCTGGCTCATTGATGACCTAGGAGGACGAACTAAAAGCATGATAGATATTAGATAATAAACTTACAAATAAAGAAAGTAAAGATAATAATCCAAACCACCAACATGTCAATGAATGTTTGTTATATAGTTCATGCTCTTTTGGTGAGATATCGCTACTATTTTTTATTTTATTTTTTGGTATTCCATAGCCGTTTGATTAAGCCAAATAATCCAATCAAACCAATTGGGTTAACAAAAATTCTTCTAGAATCAATTATTTATTTACCATTTTGTGTAACACAAACTCTTATTTATTTACTACCTCATACAATGGAAATCACTTTTCTATAATCAATTCTTCAAGAAACAACTATTAATAAGTTATTGAGTAAAATATATTTTTTATATTTGAATTATTTTTAAATATCACCTTAGTTTTTGATTTATTTTTTGTGTTATTTTAATTATCGAATAATCACATTATCTACAAAATCAATTATCCGTAGCACAAAACTAATCACTTAAAAGACTGATTTGACAAGTAAAATGATTATTTGAAGATTAAGGTAACTTTGAAAATAAATCAAATACTAAAATGATATTTAAAAAATAATTCAAAGACGAAAAAATGTATTTAACTTAAAGTTTTTTAAGAGTCAATTCTTCCCTTATCAATTCTTTTGAGAATCAATTCCTCTAAAATCAATTTTCTTGAGAATAAATCTCAAATAGTTTAGCGTTATTAGAGTTAGGTTGGTTTGGAATTCTTTGAAAAATTTCACCTTTCAATTGGGTTTGAGTAAGTAAAATTTGAACTTATAAAACCCAAAAAATCCATATTATTCTAAATCATATTACTTTACAGTCCTTCTGATAACAAATCAAGCCTAGGTTCGAAACTGAGCAAGGACAATTTTTCCCTTTAGCATTTTGTCCCTTCCCGGAATTTGTAATGTACCAAAAATGGCTTAGAGCACTTCTTTTTTATTTGTACAAAAAGTTCAAAAATGGCACCTTGACACACAATAGACTCAAATGCAGCCAACATAGAGTCTTTTTAAAATTTGGATATTTTTCATTTCTTAGGCACAAAAACATTAAGTTTTAGTGTTTAAACCTACCATAAGACTCTCAATCAAAGTGTGATTGGAGTTCAAAGGATGTCTTCATCAATTTGCAACACATTCTATACCTTGTAACCCATGTATGAGATACTATTCAAGCACATAATTATGTGGTCCAACAGTTACAACGAAGGCATTAGAATTTGCTACAAAAGATAAATCCGACAAAAAATATGAGAAGCAATTGAACTTTATGGCACCATCACATTACTATCATGAGATTTTCCTTTCCTTGTCATGCATTTACATGGCACTCGGAAGTGAAACACCTCTCTCCCTCTCCTTCTATCTGTTTTTTATTTTATTATTATTACTATTATTCCCCTTTGGCCAAATGATCACATTCTTCTACCTCTATAATATACTTGATTTGCTATCGAAATCCCTTCATCTGTCTCTCTCTTTCTATCCAAAACCCTGAGCTGATTACCTCAGGCTCATACTGGCTGTTTTGGCTTATAACTTTGCTAGTAGGACAACACCGAACCAGTGATAGCTGTTTTTGGATCCTAGATGGCTAAAATTCAAGTGCTTAAAATTATAATTTCTCAACAATGTTTACTTTCAATCGATGTGCTATTACTTGAATGAACAAGAGTTGCTAACTTATTGCTTTTGATAAGAGAAAGGATGCATCTAACAACCTGTTCAATACGTTTACAAAGAACACAAAATGACTTTTGATAGCTAAAATTAACTCCCTGAATGATATAAAAGAAAAAAGTAGAGTGGGTTAATTTTTCAGTTTAACACTCACCCATAACTACTGAACCAGAAAAGAATTTTCAGTTTGACACCCTCCCCTCTTTCTGCCAAATAACTTTCTTACCAAAGCAATTGATATGCGTAGGATGGAGGATAAATTATGATAGCTCCATTAAGCTTCAATTCGATGGTGAATGCATCCCACAATGAACTTGCTGAAACAAATAACTCAACTACTCTTTTTGTCCAAACATTTTCTTTTTCTTGGCAGTAAAAGCTCAATAAAACATCACTAGCTCAAATATATACAAACAAGGATTTACAATGTTCCGAGAGGTTCAAGAACCAGACATACCATAAATTAACATAAAACAAGCAAACTAGGTGATCAAGAAGGAAGCAAAAGAAAAAATCTTGCTAGAAGCCAGTCCACATCATCTATCTACACTACACATGAGAATCTTGAAATTTGTCTTGAGGCCTCAAAAATGAGTGTCTTCGCTTTATGCGTTCTTCAGAAGTTGAAGCTTGCAGCAACTTGAGCTTGGGAAAGTGATGATCATTTGTCATCTAATTTATAATCTATTGCTTTTCATTCTGATTAATTGATTTAGGCACTAGAACTTTTGTGTTCTCAGTGTTCACCTCTAATACAGGACTGTTAAAGAGTGATTGGGGCTTAAGGGATGTCTTCATTAATTTGTAACACATTCTGTATGTGATTTGTATAGTTTGAACAACTTCAGGCTGATCAATATGTGGCTCGATAGTCAAAACTAAGGCATTGGAATTTCCTAGATCAGACAAAGGTGATGAATAATTTGGGAACCAATTAAAGTTTAGGGCGCGTTGACGCACACTGTATTCAAATGCTACCAAGACAGAGTCTTCAAAGTTTGGAGATTTCCCATTTCTTAGGCGTATTAATGCTGTCTCTGTGGGTTTAGCTGGTAGTGTTAAACGGGAAATTGAAACTTGGACCAAACCTATATGCAAAAACTTGTACTTGCTCCGATGGCTTCTTATAGCCTCTCTTGATAGCAAATGTACATCTTTTAATTTGTTTTCTAGCGTTAGCTTATTCTCTAGTATCTTAATTTTGTAACCTTTCAGAAAATTGACTCTAGAAAACATTGTTTTTTTATAGATTTGATGAATGGGTATTTTTGTTGTAGGATATCTTTTATACTCATCTTCTGCATGCACTATGCTATATTCTTCATTTACATCACTTGAGGACTCCCTAAGACGTCTCACTCTGAAGACCGGGGCCGCCATAGGCAAAGCTAATTAACCCTAAACAAAGAACAGTTGCACACAAGAGTAATGAAAATGCTATTAATGGAATGAACGAAATGCAGATATCATGTATGTAGAATAAGGTAAGTGAATTGTACTACAGAAAAACGTGCTTACTTTGAATGTCGGCAAATTTCTTCACTGCTTTAGAGATCCGAACCTTGATAAAGACAAGAAAATTTTATTTGTTAAGGATGAATGAAGCCTCAAAATGGTGTGGGGGAAGGATCTTAAAGCTCCTGCTTTCTGTCTTCCACTTGTGAAGAAACTGTTATAAGAAATTGAATTGAATTATTATATAATAAATCGTACATTAAATCATTTCGTTTAACCTTTACATTTTACTTTTGGCATTGCAGAGAATCATTTGCACAACGTCTAAAAAGAAAATGTTAAAATAATCACTAACTTTTTTTTTTTTTCTAGTGGGTAAAAACAACAACAAAAAATATCAGCTACCATAAAAAGAGAAAGTGGAAAACTATAGTGAATGAATCAATTATTTACAAATCGGTGCCTCGGATCCTAATCCTTTAATCAGATCTTATCCTTATCTCATCATCAACTTTTGATTTTACCAGGGTAAAAGTGAAATGGCAAAAATGCTAGAAGATAAATAAAACCTTAAAAAATGAGAGGACGTTTATAAGTTGTAAGCTTTAGGGTATGTTTGAGAGTTTTTTTGGAGAGGAAAGGAGAGGAGAGGAGAGGAGAGGAATGAGAGAGTCAACTTTTTTGTTTGGGAGTTTTAAGTTTGAAAGGGGAAGGAAACCAATGGTTAAACTTTGACCCTTACACTCTTTTTTCGATTCACAAATTTCAACCCCCCAAATTGGGGGGTTTGGAGGGGTAAAGAATTAATTGACTATTTTGCCCATACTGTCTGGTTTGCAAATTGCAAGGATGTCCTCAATTTTTGTTCTTCGAACGGCAGTGAGTATTTATTGGATTGTGGAAATGAATCTGTCTACTACCATTGAATTGTTTGATAAGAAAAAAAAAAACAAAAAAGTTAAAGTTTTATGTTTAAATTGTAATTATTTTATATTTCTAATTAAAATTTTTAATTATATCCATCTAATGAAAAAATTACAGATAATCCCTTCTATCATCACTCTAATTTAATTAATTGAACCCATAAAGCAATAGAATTTGCATAATTTTTTAGATGTAAAGTTTATTTTCTTTTTGAAAATATATAGTATATTAATTTTTTTATGACTCATTAGAAGCTATAAGTATATATTATATATTAATAATTTTATATTTATGAAATTTTACATTTTTATGTAAATTTTACTTAATTAGAGTATGAATTCGGTTATTGTTAATTTTTATTTTTTAATAAATAAATAATTATTATATTTATAATTAAAAAAATTGAATTAAAAAAAAAGAGTGAAAATATAATAAAAGGTAAATTAGTAAAAATATTTTATAATAGAATTTTTCTTTCATTTCTTTTTTTTTTTGTTTATTTTAATCATCCAAACAAAAGAGAGGAAAACTCCTCTATTTTCTTTTCTTTCCTTCTCTTCCCTCTCCTCTCCTCTCCAAAAAAAAACTCTCAAACAAGGTGCATCATATAATTGAGTTTTTCTGATTAAATTTATCATTTTTTAAGTTAAACTAATTTTACAATTAATTATTGGTGTAACGAAGTATACAAAAATTATATGTAAAATTATAATATTAGAGCAATTTGCACAACTTGCATCAGTAAGAAATGACTCACGCCCTGACTATAAAATCCTCACAAAACAGAATAACTGGGAGCAAAATAGGAAAAAAGAGACAGAGGGGACATAGAGAGTAAGAGTAGACACAGAGAGGTACATGGAGAGAACCAAAATTCCGAAATAGATAAGAGGGAAGTTAGGAGATATGGTAATACATGAGAGATACAAAGAGCAATATACAGAGGAGATACCAGAGAACACAATTCTTCTATATACATACTGAAAAATTTTGAAGAGAAATTCTGGAAAAAAAAAAGGGGGGGAAATCTTTGAAGAAAAGGGGAAAAGGGTCTCAAAGAGGTATTTTTTCTGTTCTCTTATCTCCATTATCTCTACTAGAATACATTCATCCCAAAATCCCCAACTTCTAGAGGAGCAAAAACCTTAAAAAAAAATTGAGAGAACCAAACAGAGACACCACCGCAGAGTGGGAGAACCAATCTTTCGGCCAAACAAAAATCAAATCAGCTCCATACCCATCTTCTGCCTTTTAGAGAGAGGAAATGGGAGTTAGAGAGAGAAAAATCT
The DNA here is from genome assembly GCA_003255065.1 of Cercis canadensis. NCBI lineage: Eukaryota > Viridiplantae > Streptophyta > Magnoliopsida > Fabales > Fabaceae > Cercis > Cercis canadensis. The sequence goes on from QAOA01005544.1 coordinate 489,444, forward strand.
TTTTTTTAGAGAGAGAAACAGAATTTCAGAGAGAGAAATAGAGAGAGGGTTTTCTTACCTTAGTCACCGTTGGTGGAAAGCAAAGCTAAATCCATGGAGTCCTGCCCTTCCTTTTCCTCCCTGCTGCGTCTCCCTTTTCTGTTCCAGTTCCCTTTTTCCTTTGTGTGCGTTTTTATGTTTTTGGTTATTAAGTCATTTTCTTGTTTTGAATTAAGTTGGTTTGGGCTTTTATTTGTTTAGGTTTCATTTTGTTTTGTGTTGATTTTGTTTGGACCTTTTTGTTTGAGCCTTGGTTTAGTTATATTTTGTTATTTTTGTTTTTTATGTGAGCTGTTCTTTTTTTGGGCTGAACTATTCGTAAGTTAGAATTATTTTTGAAATGATTTGGTCTATGTTTCTTGTCTTGACTGAAACAAGCCCGCGCTAGCAGCCCAATTTTTTTTTTTTTTGTTATTATCTTAGTTTTTTGTTTTAGTATTATTTAGATTGGACTTAGTATTAATGTTAATCTTTTGATTTCTTTTGATAAAAGATCTATTAATAATGTGTAGATTAGTTATTATTTAGTGACTAAGTTCAATTATTATTATTATATATAAGCATGCTTTTAATTATTATTTTTATTTATCCTATGTGTTCTGTTGTCATGACCTTTTCATTTTACCTTATGAATGAAATAAAATCAAAGCCCAGTGACTAACTAGATTGGAGAAGAATTGTATTAACAACCTTTCTTAATTTTCTTAAGGTGAGGGATAATTTTTTGGTTATGCCAGAGATATTGGAGTGGTCAATAAAACTCTCAATATTGCTTTGATTCTTTTAATTATTGTAATTTTTGACATTTTACATTGCATTTATCTCATTTTATTATTATTTTTGTTCATGCTGGAATAAGATTACGACGAGATAATAGTTAAGTACAATTGTGATTAAGACAATTCATTGACATCTCAAAGGTGATGAGCGTCACTTTAGTATTTCTAGATGTACTAATAGACTTAAAGAAAAATCTCTGATAAAAATATTTTCTCATGAATCTCGAACTCATTTCTTGAACGTATAATAAATTGTCTTTCGTGTATCTAGTTATCACTCAGTGAAATTGCTAAAAATCGCCTGTGATGGAATAATAGAAGATAATTGTAATGACAATCACCGTCTCTACCCAATAATCTTAAGACATTCTTTTAAGTTTTGCCAAAAGTGTTGACGGAGCGTAATAACACATTAATCTATTTTAAAATATAATTTAAGGACCAATTTCATTCAACAATTTTTAGATGATATAAAATTAAATTAGTAACTATTCGCTACAACGGGCGTTAGGATGCTAATATCTTCCTTACACATAATCAACTCTCTTATCAAACTCTAATAATGTAGACCAAATTTTTTTTATAGGCATTCAATCATATTTTAAATCGATTGATGGTGACTCCATAAGTTTTCTTTAATATTTTTTTTTTCATTAAAAAGTTTTTCAAAATTTACACTTTTACACTTCTATTTTTCACTGTCTCACGTCGTGGATCTCCCCTCCGAGAGGGATGTTGCGACAACTATTATTCTCCTTTGGCCAAATGATCACATTCTTCTACCTCTATAAGATACTTGATTTGCTATCGAAGTCCCTTCATCTGTCTCTCTCTTTCTATCCAAAACCCTGAGCTGCTTACCTAATAGGCTCATACTGGCTGTTTTGGCTTATAACTTTGCTAGTAGGACAACACCGAACCAGTGATAGCTGTTTTTGGATCCTAGATGACTAAAATTCAAGCGCTTAAAATTATAATTTCTCAACAATCGATGTGCTATTACTTGAATGAACAAGAGTTGCTAACTTATTGCTTTTGATAAGAGAAAGGATGCATCTAACAACCTGTTCAATACGTTTACAAAGAACATACACTAATGACTTTTGATAGCTAAAATTAACTCCCTGGATGATATAAAAGAAAAAAGTAGAGTGGGTTAATTTTTCAGTTTAACACTCACCATTAACTACTGAACCAGAAAAAGAATTTTCAGTTTGACACCCTCGTCTCCTTCTGCCAAATAACTTTCTTACCAAAGCAATTGATATGCGTAGGATGGAGGGTAAATTATGATAGCTCCATTAAGCTTCAATTCGATGGTGAATGCATCCCACAATGAACTTGCTGAAACAAATAACTCAACTACTCTTTTTGTCCAAACATTTTCTTTTTCTTGGCAGTAAAAGCTCAATAAAACATCACTAGCTCAAATATATACAAACAAGGATTTACAATGTTCCGAGAGGTTCAAGAACCAGGCATACCATAAATTAACATAAAACAAGCAAACTAGTTGATCAAGAAGGAAGCAAAAGAAAAAATCCTACTAGAAGCCAGTCCACATCATCTATCTACACATGAGAATCTTGAAATTTGTCTTGAGGCCTCAAAATGCGTTCTTCAGAAGTTGAAGCTTGCAGCAACTTGAGCTTGGGAAAGTGATGATCATTGTCATCTAATTTATAATCTATTGCTTTTCATTCTGATTAATTGATTTAGGCACTAGAACTTTTGTTTTCTCAGTGTTCACCTCTAACACAGGACTGTCAAAGAGTGATTGGGGCTTAAGGGATGTCTTCATTAATTTGTAACACATTCTGTATGTGATTTGTATAGTTTGAACAACTTCAGGCTCATCAATATGTGGCTCGATAGTCAGAACTAAGGCATTGGAATTTCCTAGATCAGACAAAGGTGATGAATAATTTGGGAACCAATTAAAGTTTAGGGCGCGTTGACGCACACTGTATTCAAATGCTACCAAGACAGAGTCTTCAAAGTTTGGAGATTTCCCATTTCTTAGGCGTATTAATACTGTCTCCATGGGTTTATCTGGCATTGTTAAACGGGAAATTGAAACTTGGACCAAACCTATATGCAAAAACTTGTACTTGCTCCGATGGCTTCTTATAGCCTCTCTTGATAGCAAATGTACATCTTTTTGTTTGTTTCCTAGTATTAGCTTTTTCTCTAGTATCTTAATTTTGTAACCTTTCAGAAAATTGACTCTAGAAAACATTGTTTGTTTATAGATTTGATGAATGGGTATTTTTGTTGTAGGATATCTTTTATACTCATCTTCTGCATGCACTATGCTATATTCTTCACTTACATCACTTGAGGACTCCCTAAGACGTCTCACTCTGAAGCCCGGGATCTCCATAGGCAAAGCTAATTAACCCTAAACAAAGAACAGTTGCACACAAGAGTAATGAAAATGCTATTAATGGAATGGAACGAAACGCAGATATCATGTAGGTAGAATAAGGTAAGTAAATTGTACTACAGAAAAACGTGCTTACTTTGAATGTCGGCAAATTTCTTCACTGCTTTATAGATCCGAACCTTGACAAAGATAAGAAAATTTTATTTGTTAAGGATGAATGAAGCCTCAAAATTGTTTGGGGGAAGGATTTTAGAGCTCCTGCTTTCTGTCTTCCACTTGTGAAGAAACTGTTATAAGAAATTGAATTGAATTATTATATAATAAATCGTACATTACATCATTTCGTTTAACCTTTACATTTTACTTTTGGCATTGCAGAGAATCATTTGCACAATGCCCAAAAAGAAAATGTTAAAATAATCACTAACTTTTTTTTCTAGTGGGAAAAAACAAAAACATCAGCTATCATAAAAAGAGAGTGAATGAATCAATTATTTACAAATTGGTGCCTCGGATCCTAATCCTTTAATCATATCTTACCCTTATCTCATCATCAACTTTTGATTTTACCAGGGTAAAAGTGAAATGGCAAAAATGCTAGAAGATAAATAAAACCTTAAAAAATGAGAGGACGTTTATAAGTTAGTTTTAAGATAAGGTGCATCATATAATTGATAAATGTTTGCTAACAAAAGATCATAAATAAAATAAAATAAAAAATCCTTTGTATCAAAATAGCACATTGTTAACATATAAAAAGTACCACATCAATAAAGAAATAAATATCTTTACTAACACTATAGTTTTAGCATTTTTTTTTTTTAAATATAGCAGCTTTCTATAAAACGATAGCACAAAATTCTTTCAAACTTATAATAGATTAAAATTAAAGGTCATGGTAAGCTACCACCCCTTAAAAATAGAAAATAGTGCTACCATATTCTCTTTGCCTACAAAAATAAAATAAAATAAATGAAATAATTATAACTCATCTTCGTAAATGCAGCCTTGAATGAAATCTCTGAACGTTCTCTTTAGTAGTGCATGTCTTGCATTTTACCGTGGGAGAAAATTACTTGTTACAACTTACAAGGTGCAGAACTGAGAAGCAACAAATTGTAGCTTCTCAAATCTTAATTCTACCACATCCAAAAAAAAAATAAAAAAATCTTACTTCTACTCCTCGGTAAGGTGCAATCCCATCATCAGGAATACCAAATTAACATGCACTTAATCTTTAATTGTAGAATAAAAGTAATAATTAAATAATGAAATTTACACATAAGTTTGCAAAGAGAAAGGATATTATTAGGGCAAATGTTTCGAATTGGTCTAAACACTACATTGCAGAAAGTTAAGTTTAAACGGTATATATATATATATATATATCCTCTTACATGTAAGTTTTTCTGATTAAATTTATCATTTTTTAAGTTAAACTAATTTTACAATTAATTGGAGGTGTAACGAAGTATACAAAAATTATATGTAAAATTATAATAAAAAAAATAAGTCTAACTGTTATTACTCAAATGAGAGAGATGAAGTGTAATAGTTAGCTAAAGTCTCTATCATGACATCTCAATAATTGTACTACAAAGTTTCTTTTGCTATTGCTTGGAAACTTTCGGAGCAAGCCATAAAATTGTTGGTGACGACTACTCTTTTTCTTCTGCTGACTCTTCCTTTGGATCTGCCTAGTATTGAATAATTGAAGTGCAATGAAAATGTACGTCACCGTCATGAACATATATCACAATAATTGTACTATATTAATTTCTTCTTTTTCCTCTTTCAATAATGTTGTGAATCTTGTACCGTATCTTACTATCTCCTTCATCATTTGGAAGCATTTGTTATTATCTTCATTCAGCTACAATGCTTGAAATTATAAAAATTTCTTTCTAATTTCAATTGTTGTAAGACTAAAATGTTCAACTTAATTAGAAATAACCTTGAATCATACAGATAAGGAGCTAAATGCTAGTACTCCATATAATTCCATAGATATCACAAACAAAATATTTAACTAATGAACTAGCCAGGTGGATTAAAAAGTAAGCAGAAAGAAAACTGCACGTTACAGTCCAAATACACATGAGAATCTTGAAATTTGGCTTGATTCCTCAAAGATCAATTTGAACGATGTCCTCAGAAGTTGAAGAACAACACTTCATCTAATTTGTGAGGTACCAATCATTTTACCTTGAAGGATAACTTGGTTCCCGTTAGTTGTAGGTACAAGAATGTTTGATAGTTGAGTATTCAACTCCAATTTAGGACCTTCGATTAAATATTGGGGTTCAAGATTCGCTTTCATTAATTTGTAACACATCTTGTATTCAACTGCTAAAGGTTTCCTCCCTTTCAGCATATTGTACTTATGTGGCTGAACAGTTAGAAGCAAAGATTCAAAATTGGTGAGACCAGACAAAGATAATGAGTAATCTGGGTACCAATTAAAGAATTGGGGGCCGTCAATGGTAACACTAGTCTCAAACGCCACCAAGATAGAGTCTTTAAGGTTGGCACGTCTTGCATCCCTCAGACATATCGATACTGCCGTGTCTTCTAACTTCATTGTGAGAGGAAAAAGAAGAACTTGCACCAATCCTATATGCAGAAAGCAATATTTCTTTTGGTACCTTCTAATTGCATCTTTGGAGAGTAAAATTATATCTTCCTGTTTTTCCTCTGTTGAGAGAGACTGTTTCAAAGTCTTGATTTTGTAACCATTCAGAAAATTTATTCGAGAAAGCATGCTCTGTTTATAGATTTGACCAGTTGGTATTCTTGGGAAATACCCCTCAATCAAAACCTGCTCTAAGTTAGTTATGGTATATTCTTGCTGACCTGCATCATTTGAGGATTCTTGATGGGGAGAGCTCCTGATTTGGGAAGCTGATGCTGCCATTACTAGTGACGATCCTACGAAACACAGTAAGGTGAGTGTATAAATGGTAAGGAACTCAAATCTTTAGCTAGAAATTAAATTATTAAGTTCATATAAAAGGTGAGGAAAAACAGATATGCAGCTTACTTTGAAACTTGGAGCAATGTGGCCTAATAGATTCGAGTCATGATACAGATAGAAGAACTTTATTTCAGATCAAAGGGGAGAAGGATGAGACTTGGAAAAGATTTGGGAAAGGACTCTCACGAGAGAGGCAAGGTTTTAATTTCTTCTTTTCTACCTTGAATGAAGTGGAACTACTTACTTATAAATTTATAATGTCGCCTCACTTTCTCCTAAAATTTTAAGAAAATTATTCTTTAGCTCTAATATTCTTTTTTGTTTGTTTTTTACTTTGGTTATAATTCTGTATTTAAACACGAAATCTATAAGTCCTGAAGACAACTTCAGTACCACTCGACCTCAAGTCATTTAATCTTTAGTTCTAATGTTTGAGAGAAAAGACCAAAACGTTTCAAAATCAAATGATTATTAAAGAAGTGTTTGTCACTTTGACATTATTTAATCATTTCTTTTAAACAATTAATTATTTGGTTTATATTTAACGATTATAATCACATGCATGAATATAATAACAGTATAATATGAAGTGGTCCTTTTATACAAAGTGATAGATACTTACTTGAAAATTATTTGCTTTTAGAACTTTTTGATATTTTATCTCAAGAATTAGAATATGAGAATAACTTTCTCAAAAATTTATGAAGTGCAAAGCCCATTTACATTATCAGAGATGAACGAGAGGAGAGGGATGAAATTGTTTTTGTCCTTTAGAAGTTACACGATGGGAGTTATTTATTCTCTCGGTTCTAATGATATATAAGCATAGAACCTCTAGATCAATGGAGTATGGAATGATGAACCATGAAGTATTCACTTGCGAATGGGAGAGGGGACGAAAAACAAAATAATTTGAGAGGAAAGATTAATAGTATTTTAGTTTTCTACTTTCTACCTTGCAATCGAGTGGAACCAGTTATTCATACAGAGGCCTAAGTTTTTGCATAGAAAATTTTTATGATGGCCAGAGAGCATCTCAATAATTGTACTGAATCAATTGCATTTGCTTTTTCGCTTTTGCTTTTGCTCTTGCTTTTGCTACAATTATCTACACACAAGTTCAAATAGAATTGAAAGCACTTTTTTATTGGCTAAATTATAGAGAAGGGTAAGATATTGCTTTTTATTACATCGAGCTAATATTACTTTCTACTATATGCTTGCAATGTGTTGTGTTAGTGATTATAATAAATTGGGGAGTAGACAAAGTATTGTTGTTAGTTTTTATTTTCTGAATTATTTTTTTAACATAGATTTTTGCCAAATATAGGCCTAACTTTTTTCTAAAGGAAATTTCGTGATGATAGAGGCAGCATCTTAATAATTATAAGAGATCATTTGCATTTGCCTTATGATTTTGCTGACAACCATATGCACAGAAGTCCAAATGAATAATTACTTTTTTTTAACTAAAATGAATAATGCTAATTTCATAATTTTTATACGCACAAATTTCTATAATTGTGCAATTAGATCCATTTAACTTAAAAAGGAAGTATAAGTTTGTCCAAGCAAAAAAAAAATGCTACTATAATTGCACAATTTTATATAGCTTAGAGATCATCTCCAAAATTTTATGAGTGATAGCTATTTGCAGGCCATAAGACTTAAATTTTTTAACTGTCTCTAGATTACGACAGTGTAATTATTGTGATTTTCATTCTCACAATTACTCAAACAAAATCACCCATAAAATCCAGCACGATTTACCCAAACCTTAATCCAACAACCTCTCAGTTCTGCTAGACAAATACTACTTTACTTATAGTACATCACACTTACACACTTATTAGTACATGCCATATATATGAGAATCCTGCAGTTGAAGCTTTATATTCAAGCAGCCTCCAAGAGCAACTGCAATCATATATTCTTCAGAAGTTGAAGCTCGCAGTTGCAGCGATCATCACATCTACTTAATTACTCAGAAATTGATACTGCTGATGGACTTGGCTATGAATATATTTCATCAACCTTTTTGTCTTTGAAGAACAACACGGTCCCCATTGTCGATAGGCACAAGAACATGTGATTTTAGAGTGTTTATCTCCAATCTAGGACCCTTAATTAATGGTTGGGGTTCAAGAGTACCTTTCATTACTTTGTAGCACATTTTGAAGCTCATAGCAAAATGTTTAGAACATTTTTTCATGTCACACCCATGTGGCTGAATAGTTAGAATCAAAGCTTCACTACTTCCTAGCCCAGCTAAGAAGTATGACACATCTGGGTACAAATTGAAGTTTATAGGACTATCCATGGACACACTAGACTCAAATGCTACTAAGATAGATTGTTTGAGGTCAGCATGTCTTGCATCCCTCAAAGTTATGGTCACTGAAGCATTTGGTCCTAATCTTGCTAAAGCTTGAATAGAAACTTGTACCAATCCTATATGGAGAAAGGCATATTTTTTTCGGTACTTTTGAATGATTTCTGGGGTGAGCAAAATCAAACTTGTAAGTTCATTATTTAATGGAAACCCTTTACCAGTAGTTTTGATTATATAATCATTCCAAAAATTGAATCTAGAAAACGTTGTTTGGCTATAGATTCGATGACTGGTTAATTTTGGTACTTTACCTTTCTTTAACTCTAGGTGTGTAATGGCATATTCTCCCTGGCCTGCATCATGCTGGGGAGACCCAGAGGATTGGGAAGCTGATGCTGCTGCCATTAGTAGTGACCAGTGAAAGAGCCTAGAGAAAATGAAAATTTAACAGACTCATGAGAGTAAGATAAATAGAAGTATATATTGATAATAATGAACATAAAATTTTAGCAAATTCTATATAGAAGATAAATAGAATATGTACATAAGATTAACATAAATGCTTACTCTGAAAGTAGGAGTTAAAGCTCTTTTCTTCAGGGGCTTAGTGCAGGTTTCAGAGGACTCTGAGATGGAGAAAAGGGTTTAGCTCTTTGGTGTGTCAAGAAATGAATTAAGAAGAACTTGTTGCTTTTAAAGAGGCCAAAACCTTGTTCTATAAGAAACTTGTCTGGTAAGCATCTTTTAGAAAAATCATGCACAGAAGTCTTGGTCTTCGTTTACCTAACAAAAAAACAAATAAGTCTCATTCTGTGAAGTCTAGGAAAAGAGACAGAAAGGCAGAAGAAATTTCCCTAAGGGTTACTTTTTCTAGAGTGGTGTGTGACCCAAAGAAAGCAGCACTCATAGAACTTAATTACCCTTATCTCTTGATAATGTGGGTCCAGTATAGGACACAAATTAAGTATTTTTAATTCTTGGATCTTTTTCATAGTAATCTATTATTAAGAAAAAAAAAATCAGATATACTGGTTTATTTAGATAGGAAGATAAGATTTAAGTACGGCCAATAAAGAATATGAAAATGCGAATGCTCTTGTATCCCTTAACAACAATAAGAAAAAGAAAAGGAAATAATAGGGAAAAGGAAACAATAATTATAACTTACAGAAGCATGAAATAATCATTCATAAAATTGGAGAGAGATGGTGAACAATTACTGAGAGGTTGGCATAATAATACTAATAGTGCAAAAATTGGAGATATTGTTCCAAAACCTCACTGCAGATAAGTTAACATGAGATATGCCTTGGTGTTGATAAAGGGTGCTGGGTAACAGGGTAAGTAGGCAAATCAAATAGAGACTTCAGAACTTTCAGATTTTCTTTTTAAACGCACAAATCTTAACTTCTAAATGATCCAAGGGCTGGGGGAGCTTCATCCAATATTGTAGTGGCCCTTTCTCCTGGCCCATATTCGTAGAGGCCCAATAAGCTAAAATGTCTACTTTACCATAGGCTCATAATCAATTCTGCCAACACTTATTTCCGTTTTTCTCAGAACCTCTACAAATACCCCTCCTGTTACAAGTAACGGACTTTTGGAACCCTGAACCAATAACAATCCCTTTTTGCTTGGTTCAACCTAATTTGATCTTCGAAGCCCGAAAACAAGAACCTAGCCCTCTTTTTCTACTTGTGCAAGTTAACTTGATTTTATTCGACCTTCAAGATCTCTATGATCTAACCCGACTTCAAACTTAGGCATTGTCAAATATAAATTGAAATCTCCTTGATCTCCATGATCCAACCCAACTTCAGACTTAGGCATCGTCAAATATAAATTGAGATGCGTTATCCATGCGCTTCTCCTTAATTGCCTTTTGCTACGGTACGCAAATGGGATTAGTTATCATATTGTAGACTGACCCCTCCTTAATTTTTTTTATTTATAATTACTTCCCCTATTCTTGTGAATGAATCATTATTACATCTTTAGCATATGGTGCTATGATGGAACCAAGGAAAGGTACGTTCTTGTCGTTTAGTAAAGTAAGATGTAAGCTCTTGTCCCATGTAATGAAGACGGGAATCAACTCTGGCCTGTTCACCATGGGCAACTGCAACCAATTGAGGTGACGACTCGTAAGCTTTTTACTTGTAGATGGTGGAGTGAATTAAAAGTTGATACGCGTAAAAGGTTTTTGTTTTTTTGGGATGTCAATTACTCGGTATAGATCAAATTTTAAAATAATGAATACAATTTAAATTTAATTATATAAAAAAAAATTATTATTCTATTTTTTTTTTTTTTGCATTATTTTTTTATATCGTGACATTTAAACATTTTACTTTCTTTTTTTTTTTTTGTGCCATGATACACGTAAAAGGTTGAGTACTTTGTATGTTGTACTTATTCATCTCACAAAATCAAGCCCCTTGTTTAATTAATGACCTAGGTGATTGACGCGGTCAAGAAAACATTGGTTGATGCATACCGATTAGTTAGGGATTATTTGTGGGATTAGTTTCATAATTTTCGTATGTGATTTCTAATTAGTTGTGATTAATTTCGTAACTTTCTTCAACATTAATTTTTATTTCGTCAAATAATGGATGCATGTGACAAATTGAATAGAGAAAACCAACAAATAATTGAGATATATAAGCTAAAACAATCGGAGAAGTTTCACAACAAACGCAATATGTCTTGCTTCACCATTAATATCAAGTCATTAGAGAGATGGGATAAACGGCGAGATGGACTAGAACGACCATAGACTCAGAAAAGAGCAACACAAACAACACAAAAAAGGCGGAAAACAAAAGAAAAACAGGCAGAAACAAACACAGAGACATTTAAAGGAGAGCATAACATGAAGCAAGAAAGGCAGCAAATGTGAGAGATCTAGTAATAGTTGATGCGCTTGCTAGAAGACTTTTGTGGAGCCTGAGCCTGAGGCTGAGGAGGGTAAACAACTTTCTGAACATTCACTCGGGTCTGGTACTCAGTGCTCGAACCCTCCACCTTATCATTATATTTGACAGTGGAAGTGTACCTAGACTCTTGTTTGTATCCCACACTTCCGGATTTGTTCACAAAATCCCCAGCTTTGTGTGTCTCAGTAAAACGACTCGAACATTTGTAATCGTTGTCGTCGTAAACTGCTCGTGACATCGAAGTATGACTCTTTTCAGCTTGGTTGGGATATTGGTTTCCTCCTCCATTTCCTGGAACGACGATCGCAAGTCCAGAATAATGAATCTTGTTATTTTCTCCCATGATTACTGGAGTCTATGCCCCCACTGAACACACAAGTTCACAAAGAGAATTGAGAGTAATTCTTGTTGTGAATGCTTCTTTGGCCAAACGCCAATAGGGGATTTTATAGTGAGGTAGATGCAGTACAAAAGGGAAATAAAATAAAATCCCAATCAATTCTCCCAATTAAGCATATTGTTCGGCTAAAAGAAAGAACCTTCTAGAATTCTAATTAAATAAAAGATTAGAGTTTCCTTAGTAAAATTACTCTGCTGTCAAGCTCGTTGACCTTGGTAAGTGAAATTATTTTCTAGATCCTTCATTTACCTTATGTTTTGGAAAAAATTGAGGGAATGAAAATGAGAGAGTAAAACATAATTTCTTTAACTTTTGTTTGAATGTCCTATAAATGAAGAGAAATAAAAATATTCCCTCCTCCAGCGTTAGCCTAGTTGAAGACCCCTATGACATTTTGTCACGTGACTAATATAATAAAATCAATCAAATATCCTAATTTCTTTGAGCAAAAGAAATGTTATTAAACTCAGATCTTACTAATCTGTCATAACAAGGTGTAG